>JAPKLY010000359.1:338237-354887 GCA_026898435.1 Prunella vulgaris | reverse complement strand
AAAAAAAATAACTTTTAAAAAATTATAAAAGGTTATTTCAGTAATTTTTATTTTCTAATTTTTAAAAGTTATTTTTTTGGCTTAGGGCGAAACTATGTCACCTAGGGCGATGTAATATTATTTGTCAAAATTCTATTGGTTTACTGACGTCAGGAAGGGCGAAACTCCTTCCTGACCGTAGAAAAGCCCATTTTACTAACCAAATTCTTAATACTTTTGATCAAATATATTATACTTTAGAATTTTCAAAACAATCTCATATTAAAACTTATCATGAACTACATGTTATTAATTGTAACTATAAAATTTTATTAAGTTTTAGTACATATTATGAATTTAGTAAAAGTTAAAAATTATGTATCCAAATAAATAATTTTGAGAAACTTGCTCATAAAATTCATGATACCGATAAAAAGTATCAGTAATAAAAAGATTAATATACTCAGTCCCAATTTTATTTTCACATAATATCACTATTCAATTTCTTTATATATCTATAAAATACATCCTCATTTCATTAATAATTACGCATAAAATATATATTTCTATAAATTTATTCACTTAAATTGATTTGTGCTCTTTCATTAAAAAATTATTTTATTAATTTAAATATTATAAATTAATTCTATTAAAAAATTGAAAAGTCAAACGGTAAAATAAAAGTGGAACAAAGGGACTAATAATCAATTGGTAGGTATACAAAATAAATTCAATATAAATTTAAATTACAATTCATCTAAACTATATAATTTAATATTAATATTAATTTATTATTCAAATCGTGCATCGCACGGGAGAATTTATAGTTATTTCATAACTATATATACATATATATATATATATTTAATTTAAGCCCCAAAAATATAAATCATTTGCTCTCCCTACCAAGATTTATTTTATGGATTGATTTGCACACATATTATAAAAAAAAAGTATTTTCTCACTCTCAAAACTGCTTTTACATTGTCTTTATTTGAACTTCTCAAATTTACTTACACATATCTCTAAAGGAAACTTTTTATACTCACAAAAATTAACAGATTATATATATTTTTTAATTTTATTACTTCATCCGTCCCCCAAATTTATTCACTTTTGTATGGACACGAGTTTTAAGAAAAGTAAGATAAAATAGATAAAGTGGGGATATTGTGAATAATTGTGGGGTTCACAAGAGAATAAAATGATTGTTTGTGAGTATGATAATAAAATAATATTTTCTATAAGATGAATGAAAATAAATTTGGGGAACGGACGAACATGGAAAGTGGGAATAAATTTGGGCAATGAATGGAGTATTTAATTTTACACTCACATACTCACTTTTCCTTGGTTCGCCTGGTAGTCCTGGGAATGAGAGAGTACTTCCTATGTCCAAGACTACTTTCATAATAATCCTGAACACACGAACCAAGAAAAAGTGAGTATGTGATTGTAAAATTAAATAATAAAATAAGAAAATGTATATTTTATTGACTTTTGTGAGTGTAAAAAATTTCCTTTTAGGTATGCGAAAATAGAATTGAGACGTTCAAATAAGGAAAGTGTGAAAGTAGTTTCAGGGACAGAAGGAGTAAAATATACGAGTGTGAAGTTAAATAAAACTTTATCTGTCCTGCAGAAATTTGCACACTTTCATTATTTGAACGTCTCACAAAAATTTGCACACTACTAAAAAAGAAACATTGATTTGCATGCACGTTCATAAACATATACACATATTTACTCATATGTCACTACTTTATATGTAAAATATATTTTTCTTAAAAAATGTATCGTCTATTACGGTGCAAATTCCCACGAGACGGAGGAAGTAAAATATAAAAAATATTTTATTGACTTTTGTGAGTGAATTATTTTCTTTATTTGAGATGTAAAAATTAATTGGGACGTATATATAAGAAATTTTTAAAAGTTATCTTGAAATAGATGAAGTACTCCCCCCTCCCTATTTTTTTAAACTGAATATCAGTCTTTTTGTATAAACCATTTTTTCTTAAACTGTATATTAGTCTTTTTATAAGAAAAGATCTGAAATGAAGGGATTAATAATTAATTACTCATTTTGTTACACAGAAATTTGCACATTTTTATTATTTAGACGTCTCATACGAATTTGCATACCACTAAAAAAGAAAATATCGATATACATGCACATTCACAAAATTATATACATATTTATCTATATAATACTACTCTATGTATAAATTGCATTTTTTTTTTAAAAATGTGTCATGCATTTTGATCTCTCATGGTACAAATTCCTACATGACGGAGAAAGTACCCACTCTGTCGTGTAGAAATTTGCACACATTTTTATTTTTATGTCTCATACAAATTTGCACACTATTAAAAAAGAAAAATATCGATTTATATGCACACTCACATTACTATACATATATTTATCCATATACTATTATTTTATTTTAAATAATTATTTAAAAAAAAAGTGAAATCTAATTGTCCAAATTCCCTCATATGGAGGGAGTAATACTTTAAAAAAAATACTCTTTCTGTCTCAGAAAACATTGCGATGCTTTTTTGGCACAAAGTTTAATAAAAATGTATAATAAATATATTTTTATAAATATTATATGTGTATTGTGAGAATAAAGTTTAATAAATATTTTCCACTATTAGATATGCAAACTTTTTGTGGCACAAACCAAAATACTCCCTCCGTCCCACTATAAGTTGTTTATTTTGCTATTTTCCTCCGCCACACTATATGTTGCTCATTTGTTTTTTTATTTTTTCAGGAAATTACTATTCACTTTTTTATTATCATTTTCAATACTTTTTACTCCCTCCGTCCCGCTTTAAGTTGCTCGTTGCTTTTAGGCAAATGAATTAAGGTAAAAGTGAAAAAATATAAGTGATGTGATGAAAAAAGTGAAAATATAAGTAATGTGGTGGAGAAAAGTGAAAAAATAATAGAGATAGTGTAAAAAATATTGAAAATAATAATAAAAAAGTGAACAATAGTTTACAGAAAAACTAGGTAAAGAAGCAATAGACAACATATAGTGGAACGAACAAAAATGATAAATAAGCAACTTATAGTGGGACAGAAGGAATACATTATTTCACTGTTTTTTTATCCTATTATACTAATTATATTAATATTTTTATACTCTTCTTGGTATTAGTATTTAAAAATTACGATCAATTTATAAAGTTACGTGACCACATAAAATATGCAATAACAATAATCACACATAGTTTTATACATTGACAATTAAATATAGCAAGAACTGGAAAGGGGGAAATTGTGGGGACAGCATCAATATTGTCACACTCAAGGTCTACTAGTCTAGTCACCTCAAGGGAGCAGGTTTTGCAGAAATTGGAAAAAAGTGGCAGAGTGTGAGAAATTTTAAAGTAGAGCAGTGAAATATCAGTCCCCAATACAATACCCATGATCATGATAGTTGCCTTCCTTGCCACCTCTTTTACGCATTTTCCCTCCCATTCTCTCTCTAACCCATTTCACATACTAACACACATAATTGTGTGTCTGTATGTATCCATTTTAGATCAGACATCAATGGGGCTGTGATCGTCAGCAAATTCCTGTCACCACGTCAGAATTACTCGCAATTGCTACAAAGTAAGAGGCCATCGCTTCTTTAATGATTTTTTGTATTTTACCCCCCCCCCCTCGCGTGAATCTTGTTTGTTTTCTTTCCCACACACCCCTCTTTTATTTACCAGATCTTCTTCATCCTTGAAGCTTTACACCAAAAGGGCTGCTCTTAATTTTGCTAAAGATTGAATCTTGCTGCAAATCAAGAAATGGGCTGTGGAGGGATTAGGGTTTCTTGAACTGTTTCTGTAAGAATCTCTCATCATCTCAACGTTTGGTGTCCTGTTTTTAATTATCTCTCACGTTTGGTGTCCTGTTTTTAATTATCTCTCTGGATTTGAACTTCTTTTTGGAAATAATTGGAAGCATATTCTTTAGAATTGCTCTGTAATTATGCAGCGTTTTTTTGTCAATTTCTGTGTAAGATTGTGGAAATGTCAAGCTCTTGATGGTTATTTGGGAATTTTCTTGAGATCTCTAAGCCTGTTTAGAGTACTTATTTTTTCTTGGAAATTCAGCTACCTTTTATCTGTTGCTTCATACTTGTGATCACTGGGATATATGGAAAACTCTGTTTAATGGATGATATGATTTTCTCGCACATCATATATAGAGATGGATGTAGAGAAAGAGAATAGGTAGACAAGTGTTAATGGCATTTTCCCCTTAAAGGTGTAATTGATGCAATTGTATTTTCAGCTGCATTCCCCTTAAACTTGTAGTATGAATGTTGAAATGGTGTTTTTGTTTGGGAATTTAAGACAAGACTGTATGTGTGATTCACTGATTAATTGATAATCGAGTTAGTTTTATATGTGACCGTCTGATGAGATGAGATAACTAAATGAGATATGAATTGGGTATTAACTCATTATCATATTGTTTGAGAATTTAAGACATGACTAGATGTGTGATTTGCTGACTAATTGATAATCGAGTTAGTTTTGCATGAGACCGTTATGAGACAACTAAATGAGATATGAATTGGGTATATAATTGGTATTGGGTAGGTTTTAATTTATGTAGTCTCACTTAAGTTTTTGTCTTGATAATCAGATAATTATGAAGAATTCGAGGAGGGAATGGGCATCGGGAAATGAAGGAAAGGCAGCGTTGGAGACCTGAAGAGGATGCATTGTTGCGTGGTTATGTGAAGCAATATGGCCCGAGAGATTGGCACCTGGTGTCGGAGCGTATGAATCTGAATAGGGACGCGAAATCGTGCTTGGAAAGGTGGAAGAACTATCTGAAACCGGGAATCAAGAAAGGATCACTGACGGAGGAGGAGCAGTGGCTGGTGATCAATCTGCAGGCGAAACACGGCAACAAATGGAAGAAGATCGCTGCTGAGGTGCCTGGGCGAACCGCGAAAAGGCTGGGCAAGTGGTGGGAAGTCTTCAAGGACAAACAGCAGAGGGAACAAAAGGATAACAACAAGGCCATTGAACCGATAGACGAGGGCAAATACGACCTTCTCTTGGAAACGTTCGCCCAAAAACTCGTCAACATGGCGCCTACCAATGGTGGTGCACCGCCTCCTTCAGTGCTGCCTCCGTGGCTCACTAGCTCCACCTCAACTACGGCTGTCAGACCGCCTTCTCCATCTGTGACGTTGAGCCTCTCACCACTGACGGGGACACCTACGCCACCTGTCCCGTGGCTGCAGCCTTCGGATAACAACAATGCACGTGGCTTTCATTCATTGGTCGGAGAGAATCATCCGCTCGTCTCTGATCTCGTCGAATGCTGTAGAGAATTAGAAGAAGGGCATCGAGCTTGGTCAGCACATAAGAAAGAAGCAGCTTGGCGATTGAAAAGGGTGGAATTGCAATTGGAAGCGGAGAAGGCGAGCAGAAAGAGGGAGAAAATGGATGATATAGAAGCTAAGGTTAAAGCTCTGAGAGACGAGCAGAAGGCGACACTTGATCGTATCGAAGCTGAGTACAGAGAGCAGCTAGTGGGGCTGAGACGAGAAGCAGAGATGAAAGAGCAAAAGCTCGCGGAGCAGTGGGCTGCCAAGCATTTACGTCTGACTAAGTTTATCGAGCAGGTGGGGTGTCGTTCGATTGTTCAACCGAACGAGCCTAATGCCCGATGAAGGCGATCGTCGTCTATACGTATACTAAATCATTTTCTGGGAAGTTTGAATAACTTCATGGATGCATCTACAAGGCTTGTTTGTAGCTTTGATCAATTTGGATTTGTTTCTTATGTAGATGACTCATGTCTACTAGGTTTGCAATTATCATAGTATTTGAAGAGCATGATGTGCAATAATGTTTTATGTTTTACTATTTTTTGGGGACTTGCAAGAAATTACTCTTAAGATCTGCAAGAAAAAAAATGGATGGAGAGAGGTGGCATATTAAATTATGAAATAATATGTTGATTCAAATAAGAGGGAGAACCAAAAAAACTAATGAAAAATGCATAAATTTATTTTAATTTTTTAATGCCATAAACTCTCCTATCCATAAGAAAAATATAAAAAAATAAAATGTTAATATTGTACTCCATATATTCTATTACTCCATCATTTGCATATACTTCACATTATTATTTTTATTTTTAATTAATTTAGTTACACTTATATAATATTCAAGTTTTTCCCTTAATGTATTTCAACTTCATATCAAATTAAAAATGTGTGTATGTTTCCTATATAAAATAAAATCAAATTTATAATATGAATTCTATTATTTATTGATCTTTATATATAGTTGAATATACTGGTATTTAAGGGAAATTTAATTGTATTTTCAATATGAATGGTATTTTTAAAATTTTAGTATTTTGTTAGTTTAATTTTTTTTTTAAATATATAATTAATTAAATAATTGTGAGATACTTACATATATTTCAAATAAATCATATATTAATTAAAATTAAAAAAAATAAATAAATAACAATTAGTTTAAGAATAAAATAAATTTTATTTAAATTTATAACACATTTTATCTCATATTAAAATATTATCAATATCTAATCGTGCATCAGACTGAATAATAATAGGTATTTTATTAGAGCATCTTTAACTATTACTTCTACTCCCAGAGTTTGTTGATCAGCTTTTCTCTTCACAAAAATAAAGATGGCAACACCAACTATTACCACCTTAATAAACACAAAGACTGCATTGTTTAAGGCAAAAACTACAGGAATCATAAAATATGTAGATATAAAATAGGCTGAAATGCATCTGAAAATACAAAAACTTTTGATTCTCTAAAAAAGCGTATAAATAACTTTTGGTCTTCTTGGGAGTGACAACAAGCTTGCCACTCTCTCAATGGTGTCATCGTCTATGACTTGGTCGGATTGTTCGTAGCAAAATAAACTTTTCTTACTACTCCATAAGTGCATGTGCTTATCGTAGTAGAAAATAAAGTATAAAGACAAAGTAGAATCGGGCCACATGATTTAAAAATATGATGTGATCCTAGTGCTATGTGTCGGCATGTTAAGCGAAAAATGAAAAAAAAATCAATTAAATAAAATAATAATAAAAAGGGGCACCTAACACTAAGCAGGTCAATGATAGAGAAATGTAAATTTTGGTGATGTCAAATTATAAAAGTCAAAAAATAAATTAACTAAATTATTTTAGCTAATTTTTCAATTGTGTGAATGAACTAATTATTTAAGGCTTATAACAAGTACAATAGAGTAAAATGTTATAAAAGATAGTTTATTCCCTTTGGTTAATATAGTATCACTTCGAGATGCTCTCAAACTCAGTACTAAGATCTCTTCCTAATCTTTCACTTTTCGCTCCGCTCTTTAAAATTGAGCTTAAGTGCCTAATGAAACATACTCTATTGCAATCTACCGCCTCTCAAATTGTTTAGAAGCATAATTTGCACATTTAATTAATTACAACAATTTACAACTCCCACTAATTCACTTAGTCATGCTTATGCAATTCTCGTAATATAGCAAGCATAATTACATATATAGATGCAATAACAATTAATCAAACTACAGTAAAATTCATCATTATAATCAAAAGAAATAATAAATTAAACTAGAAATAATCAAATCATAAGAAATAATTTTAAAATTCATAATCATTTAAACACCTAAAAATCACTAAGGGTATGTTTGTTTTGGGATTTAGACATGCGTAACAAGTCATGACTTTGAAATCTTGAAATGTGAAAATCTTAATGAATAGTATAAATATGTACTACCTTCGTCCCACAAAGTTTGCATACTTTCCTTTTTAGTTTGTCTCACAAAAGTTTGCACACTCCCAAAAGGAAAATATTCCTTTAAATCTTCACCTTTAAAATCTTTACCTCACAATCTCCACCATACACAATCTACTCATTACACTTTCCTTAAAAACCGTGCCCCTAAAAGTACCGCAAATTTTTGGGGGATGGAGGTAGTATTTGTTTTGAATTTTAGTTGGGTAGAATATTATTGTATGTCAAATCAAAGTGTGAAATTGATGATATTATAGATATAATAATATATATAATATGTATTTTATGTGTATTGTGTTGGAAAGTGTAATAATGTATAATATGTATTTTTAGGTATGGATTGAATTTGAGATTTGAAAGAACTGAATGTTAAATCTTAAACTCGTGTTGAGCGTATCGCAAAGTCCTACATCCGTTCGAGTGAATCCCAAAATAAACATTACCTAAGAGTACTAACTCATTATTTACAACTCTAAATCTTGCAAAATAAAAAAAAATAAAAAATAAACTACTAATTGAAAAGAGAAAAAAAAAAGATAAGAAAATCTTAGACATTTTGAGTTGATTTCTCTTAAATCTTGAAACTAAAAATATTCTTCATTTCTGAATAAGCACCCCCACCCAGTGGTAGGAGTTAATAGTTGAGACTCTAAAAAACCCTAGCCTCTTCTCTCTAAAATTCTTTAGAAAAATTGTGTTATGTTATGTTATGTTTTTTTTTTTTAAATGTTGCTGCCCTTTTCTTTATTTATTATTTGTTAAATGTATTATTTTGGGCCCAGAGTAATGGACTGTCACTTGGGTTGAAAATGATTGCATATTTGGGCCTTCATTTGTCAAAGTTAATTCTTCTCGGGCCCAACTCTTGCTTCACCTATTATTCCTCATCTCCCCTTCAATTTTATTCTTCAATCGAACTTTAATAAATAATAGTTACAAAATTTGCTCCAAAAATCTTCTTATAAAAATAAACAAAGCAATATATTTGTGTAAGGGGCAATAACATTGTAAGTGATTTAAAAGCACCTCAAATTTCAAGATAGTCCTGCAAAAGTGGAAGATTTAAAGGAGGTGCAAAACACCCTTTCAGCCACTGCCGTGTGTACTAATGAGTTTTTATATGTACTTTAGGCTATATGAGTGTACCAATTAATACTGATTGTACTTTGTAAATTATTTTTAAAAAGGTGGGCATTTAATATATTGAAAATGTGTAAGATGATGTGATATTTTACTGTAGCTAATTAATGTACTACTGATTGCTGTATTTTTTAATTTTTGGCCGGCTTCTTTTTCTGGCGAGATTCTACTATAGTGATTCTTATTGTACTATTGTATTATTCATTTGTACTATTGAACTTTTCTTTGTACTGTAAATGCTCATCATCACGGTCTTGTCATTATTGGTCACAATTTTTTTAAATTCTCCGACCGGTCTCTTTCCGGTGAAACACATTAGTACTAATGAATCCATAGTCTTACTTATTGTACTATAGATTCATAATCATCAATATTAACCAAAAAAAAGATTCATACTAACGAAATAATACATTGCATATACAATCCACAATGCCCCCACATCAAACAAAACCAGCAACAAATTTACCAGCCCCTTCCACCCCCACTTTTGATCCAAAATAACAGCCCCCAAAAATTTTCAAATATTAACAAAAAATTAGGAATCTCTACCACTGTGTGGAAGATTTAACAAAAACACAATCTGTACCACTTGGTTTAAAAAAAATTGAAGATAAACATAGACGCCGCCTTTTGTTGTGGGAAACCGCCTACGTCCATTCTCTGCCTAGATCAATTTCACCAGCACTAGCCAGATTGAAGACCACGGACGCCGGAAATCCAGCCCTTGCGTCGACGCTTGGAAATGAAAGCTCACCTCTGCACCATGATCGACGCTAGAATTCGCCGCACGGCCGCGACCTCGCACACAACTCGCGGTCTCTGTTTCTCTGCTCGAAGCCCACTGACAACCACACATCTTACCTCTATTCTGCCGGAATCCTGTTTCAGAAACCATCACAGTTGCGATTCACCGGTGAAACCCGCCGTTTCACCCCGCCACTCGTCCACCGCCTGCAAACAACAGTCGATCTACGCCGGAAAGACTGCACCGACCTCCCCACCGATTTCTTCTTTCCCCCCTGCTCCGCCTCTGAGCACATAAATCCCATTACCGCCCAGAAACCAACGCCATTGTGAAACCTACCCAGCTTCGCCTCAGTTCTCCGTCCTCGTCATCGGTGGCCCAACATCGAGATTCACCGCTTCTACCGTCGTTTCTTGCTGTGCTCCATCCATCACCCTTCACTGCCGTGCATATGTATGTAGAGAGAGAGAGAGAGAGAGAGAGAGAGAGAGAGAAGAGAGTATGAGAAAGAGAAATAGGAGAAAATGAGAGAGAGAGTGTGTGAGAGAGAGGAAATTATGAGAGAGAGAAACAAGATTTTCAAAATAATAGATATGATTTGGAGAAAAAGAAAGATTTAGGAAGATTTGCAATAATTAAGCAGATATAATAGCTGTACGTACTGTGTGACAATGGAGGTAAATAATAGGAACATTAGGGGCATTGGTAGGGTGGAATGCACTCAGTTGAAATGATTAGAATTAAGGACACCAAGTTTATATTAGTGTATAATACTAGTAACCAGTATTTAACTAAATTATTTAAATTACTTGGTGTCAATTTTTTTTTCAAATTTGTAAGAAAAAAGTTAATTACTCTATTATTTAATTTAATGATATTGTATTGGGATTAATTTGTAAATATCTATAAAGTCTTTAAATATAAAATCTGAAAAGTTCTTTGGAAGCATAATCTCTAACTTTTCATTTTCTCTGTTAAATATAAAATCCTCAGTCATTTTTAATTGGACTCATGCATAATTTTGGCAGGTATGAACTAATTTGAATAATAATTTATATTTCAATTTTTATTTTGTGTCTCCTTAGTCTAAACCTTTTTTCAATGTTCAGTTACATATTCAATATTTTCTTAAGTAGACAAATTGATATAGATACTTCCAGAATTCTACAAAACTAGAGTGTGTATTATCAATTGTCACATGACAACAAACAATTATAAGAACTTAATTTGTGATTGGATTAATAAGAATATATTTGCAGTGATCTAATAGGTAAGCAAGTCAAACTCTCTATTAGTATATTATAAAGGATAAACATATTTTTATGTATTTTATCTTATACTTGAATACACATTATATTAGACAATATTATAAATAAGACATTACTTTTATAGTATTCATAGTTCTTAAAAAACATATAATTAAATAGGAAAAAATGAAAATTTGTCCCAAATATAAATCAACTCACAAATCCTTTTATTCTTCAATTAGATTTGTTCTCACGTATTACACAAGTAGTAGTAGTTGTATATATAATATTTTTATAATAAAATAAAAAAATAAAATTTAAAAGATATATTAATGATTTTAATATATATTTTATTTACTTAATTCTAAAATTTCATTGTACTTCCTCTCTGTCCACCAAATTATTTCTCATTTTCCTTTTTTGTTTGTCCACAAAACTTTTTTCCATTTACTTATTTGGAAACAATTCATACTCACAATAGTTTGGACCCCACAATACTTTCACTTTTCTCTCAATTTATCTATCATTTCAATACAATACTACTTTTTATTAATTCTCGTGCCAACTATGAAATGAGAAAAAGTTTAATGGAGGGAGGGTGTATTAAAATTTACTTAAATAATTTTTTAAGTTATAATATAATTTTTACTTAGTGAATAAACTATTTAAAACATAGATAGTCCCAAGAAGAATTTTAAATATCTATTGATTAATTAAGTTAATATGCTTTACAAATTAAAATATGTGTGTGTATAGATATATGTATTTAAGTAAAAATAATATAAAAAAGTAGTCAAAATAATAAAATAGTTTATTTTAATTTAATATAGTTAAGATTTTTTATTTTGATATTAAACTCATATCTTTTAATAATAGTTAATTTTCAAGTAAAAATTAATAAATGCAAATAAAATAAATTATGTCACACTATCAAATTTAATCACATTATGATACATATTAAAATTTATAACTCTCCATTACTCTGTTCAAAAGACAATGTACAGTTGAATTTTTTGGGATTTTGTATGGGAGTTGACTTATAAATATATACAATAGTTTTTTATGTGGTCGTATAATTATTTTTTTGATCGGTAAATGTTAGTTGTTAGTAATTAGAAGTTAGTACACCAAGTTTCCCAACACTCCAAGAATTATCACCAAGTCAACCTTATATCTCACTTAATTCGTTCCCAGAGAGAATCAAACTTGGGTCACTCACTCAAGTGAGGAGCCCGGTGGCTAGGTGGCCTAACCCACCACAATTTTTTATGTGGTCGTATTATTTATTTTAAGTGAATGCAATAAAAGAAATACATCTTTAATTATGTATATTTATTAGTACAATGAGATGCAATTTATGAGTATCTATTATTAATGAATCTTGTGCAATATTTTTTTGAAACAAAGAAAATAATTTGTAGGAGGATTAATACTTGACATTAAAATTTTTAAATTCATGCATAATATAAGATAATTAATTTTATTAAATTAATTAAATTTTTTATTTAATAAATATCATACACCGTGCATCGCAAGGGTAAAAAAAACTAGAGAATGATTTCTTCTGGCACGTCTCACGGCCGGATGATCAAACCGATCAACTACATTTGTTAAAATTTGAATTACTTCACCCATAGCGGTAACTGTGTATAGTGCACACATTAGAGGAGGAGGAGGAGAGAGGATGTTTGCTTGAATTTAAATTATGGTGTTTGTTGAATTTGAATTGGTGGCAGTGAGGCAGTATATTTAAGGAATTGTGGTGATGAACTATGATAACTAGATACACTAAAATTAACAAACTCTGTCTAAAAACAGTAAAAGGAAACTTTACTAAATTTATGAAACAAGGAAACTTTACTAAATTTATGAAACAAGGAAACTTTCCAAAATTTGTGAATATCTTTTTCCTTATTCTTTGATTTGAGAATATGATTTCCTTGTTTTTCAAGTCACATAAACAAGGAAAATTTTCTAAATTTATATATACTACTCCCTCCGTCCCTAACTAATTTGCACACTTTCTATTTTGGGTTGTCCCAAATCAATTTGCACACTACTTAAAAGGGAAACATCAATTTGCGTGCACACTCACAAAACTTTCCACACATTTACCCCTATACCACTATTCTATTTAAAAAATATATTTTTCTTAAATCGTGTATCATTCCAAGGGTGCAAATACCCCTGGGACGGAGGGAGTAGTTTTTTTTACCCGTGCGATACACGGTCTATGATATTTATTAAATAAAAAATTTAATTAATTTAATAAAATTAATTATCTTATATTATGCATGAATTTAAAAATTGTAATGTCAAGTATTAACCCTCCTACAAATTATTTTCTTTGTTTCAAAAAAATATTGCACAAGATTCATTAATAATAGATACTTATAAATTGCATCTCATTGTACTAATAAATATACATAAAGATGTATTTCTTTCATTGCATTCACTTAAAATGAATAATACGGCCACATAAAAAACTGTGGTGGGTTAGGTCACCTAGCCACCGTGCTCCTCACTTGAGTGAGTGACCCGAGTTTGATTCTCTTTGGGAACGAATTAAGTGAGATATAAGGTTGACTTGGAGATAATTCTTGGAGTATTGGGAGACTTGGTGTACTAACTTCTAACTACTAACATTTACCGATCAAAAAAATAATAATGGAACCACATAAAAAACTATTGTATATATTTATAAGTCAACTCCCATACAAAATCCCAAAAAAATTAACTATACATTGTCTTTTGAACAGAGTAATGGAGAGTTATAACCTGTGTCTTGTTGAACAGCGCATACTAAAAAAAAAAATTGACTTCTAAGTGATTTTTTTGTGCGTTGAATGGAGTATTTTCAGGTTCATAAATCTTCAAATTTTGTGTATAACTAGTATATCACCCGTGCACCTGCACGGTATGTAAATATAAAATATATATAATATTAATTTTTATATAGTTATTTTTAAATAAAAATGTGTATATTTTTCGTTGTTGAATAAAGTGTAAAAAATTATCCACACTTTTCTTTTATTTCTTTATAACTTGTGTATTGTTGTTGGTTTTAATTTTTGTAGTTTTTGTATATGCATATTTTGTGCACGTTCCGTACATGCATATTTTGTGCACTATCCATACATGCACATTTTGTATGCGATCAATATGTGCACTTCTCATTACCGATCTGTACGTGCACATTTTGTGAACTATCCATATAATCACATTCAATACAAATTTCGTGAATGATTTCTATGTGTGCACATTTCGTGAACATTTAGTCTGTTCAGGTGCACGATTCGCAGAAATTCAATTATTAGATTGAAAAGATAAAAAAAATCAATAATATATCATTAAACATATTTGGAAACCATGTTTTGTCCATCTCAAACTCGTCTTTAATTGAATTTATCTTTAATATGCATTTATTCTCTTAACTATATGTTGTGAAAAAACTCAATTGTTAGTTAAAAAAAGGTATTATGTGAATGATACACACAATAAATTTTATGGTGAACAATAATTTATTCTAAGTATCTTGAGATGTGATTGCTATAGAGATAAATAACATAAAATATTATATATGAACTAACACCAATGTATATAAACTAACCACATACTATATGAATAAATACCACAAGTAGCCATGACACAGTTAATGAACTAAAAAACCACACTGTATATGAACTAACACCACACTCTATATAACTAACTTCACATTGATATGACCTAACACTACATGTTTCTATGTGTGCACATTTCGTGAATAGTTAGTCTGTTCAAGTGCACGATTCACAGAAATTTAATTATTAGATTGAAAAGATGAAAAAAAATTCAATAATATATCATTAAACATATTTTGAAACAATGTTTTGTCCATCTCAAACTCGTCTTTAATTGAAATTCTTTTTAATATGCATTTATTCTCTTAAGTACATTTTGTGAAGAAACTCCATTGTTAGTTCTAAAAGAATAAAAAAAGTATTATGTGAATGATACACACAATAAATTTTATGGTGAACAACAATTTATTCTAAATATCTTGAGATGTTATTGCTATAGAGATAAATAACATAAAATATTATATACGAACTAACACCATATATTTATGAACTAACACCATACTATATGAATAAATATCACAAGTAAAATAACACAGTAAACGAACTAACACCACACTCGATATTAACTAACTTCACACTGTATATGAACAAACACTACACGCTGAAGTATGTGTTACTGCGTGCAATATATGGTGCAAGAAATTATTACCGTGGGTATTATTCCCATATATAATACCCACTCAAGAAAAAAAACATCCAATAAATTATCATTAAATTGTCTAAAATTTTTTAAATATAAAATATTTGATGATACACATTAAGAATTTCATCATGAGTATCGATATAAATGACATTATATTATTATTTAAAAATATCAATTATAATTTTTTATATGTCAATTTTTTTGATCAAAAGTATAAATAATTAGAATGTAATTCATATCATGAACTATATTCACATAAGATCTACTATAAAAATTATATTGATATATTTAAAAAAAACAATAATATAATTAGACGGGAATTGTATTGCTTCCATTAACAATACAATACAATACAATACAATACAATTATATTCTTACAATACAATACAAATCATCATTATATATCAAGTATTGATATATTCACATAAGATCTACTATTCTTCAAGTATTCTTACAACGGGAATTCCACGCTCTTCGCAATGTTAATGGAAGCAATTGTTAGCAAATGATCGTTCTTTCACATAACAATTCATGGAGCTCGTCCTTATCTCGTTCATTGTTACAAATTTATTTGGAATATCACTATTAGGGTGAATTTCATTCTTCACATGTAACGCACAATTTCGAATTTATAGACTCAAAATACATGTTACCAAATATTCATATTATGATGATTTGACACCTTATCTTGTATTTATCTATGTTATCAAACATAACCTAGCAAAATTTTAAATAACTTAAACTTTAACAAATATATAACAAATGAACTTTATAAAGGAGTTACTACCCTCTCTTTCATTTATCATATATAATTAAATATATTTGAAATAAATTGATTTTTTTTTGTTCAACTTGTGATGAAGTTTGTTTGCATTTTCTTTTCTGTTGCTTGTGGAAAAAAAAACGACAAACCTATTAAAATTGGAGGAAGAATAAATTATGAGCAAATTTATTATGTATCAGATACACTGTGTAACTTAAATGTATTTTTTAAAAGTTACTCCTATTTTTATTGAAAAGGTACGTACTCTTATTTATACTGATAAGTCAATTTAATGTGGGGTGACTTTCAGTATAAATAATGGTAACTATTCAATTAATCCATAAATTATTGGTGTAAGTCTTACATTAGGTACACCGTACATACTGCAATTCAAATTCATTTTTAAAGAGTTTTTTTTATTTTTATTTAAAAGTTAAGGTTGTTAAATTATACTTAGTCATAAATTGTAATTGTCCCGAAACATCTTCTGATTCTTTCTTCTTTGGAGAATTCAATTTCACTTCTTCAAAAATCACTCCAAATTATCTTGAATATCAATTAAATCCTTATTGTACCTATAAAATATGAAAATTGATCAAAATAACTATTTAAGGATTAATTGACATCCAAAACATGGGGAAAAATGACAATAAATAGGTATTTTATGCAATCTATCACACATGCAACACGCAATTCAA
>JAPKLY010000359.1:311139-327303 GCA_026898435.1 Prunella vulgaris | reverse complement strand
ATTATAAGAAAAAACATTACTTTTTATAAATATATATTTATTTGTAAGTAAATAATTATTTTATTTTATAAAAAAAAATATAAAATAGTAAAAAATGTATTATTACATGAGTCAATGTATATAGCTTTAAGGGATGATATTTTATTTTATAAAAAAACATATACTCCCTCCATCCCAGAAGACATTGCGGTGTCTTTTGTGCACACATTTTAAGAAAAAGGTATAAAAAAATACATTTTTATGAATATTATATGTGTATTGTGAGAGTGGACTTTAATAAATAGTTTCTACTTTTAGATATGCAAACTTTTTGTGGGACAAACCAAAATAGAAAGTATGCAATGTCCTTTGGGACGGAGGGAGTATAAAACAATAACACATGTTTGTTCATATAGTAACACAAATTAAAGAGCAAATATGTGATACTAGTAGAGAAGATGTGTGTTATAATCTTATAAAATATTGTTATTTTGCATATATTCATTTGTTTTTATAGAATAAATAATTTTTAACATAATATAAGAGAAAAATCATGTATGTTACTATAAAAAAACATGTTGGTTTTTCATAAATATTTTTTATTTGTATAGAAATATTTATTTTTTATATAATAACACATATAAAATAGTAAAAAAATGTGTTAATATATGAGTCAATATACCTATATTTAAAGGAATGATGATTAAATTAAAAAAATACATATTTATTCTTATAAAAGTACATTTTCTCTTATAGTAACACGAATTTGCCCATATTGTAACACAAATTGGAGAGCAAATGTGTGTTACAATCTTATGAAATGTTGTTCTTTATATATATATTCATTTATTTTTATATAATAAATAAATTTTCATATAATACAAAAGCAAAGTGTGTGTTACTATGAGAAAATATATTGTTTTCTCATAAATATTTATGAAAAAATATTCTATTTTTATAGTAACACATTTTTATTGTATTGTATGAAAAAATGTTATTTCTACAAAAACAAATGAATATATGTAAAGAAAACAATATTTAATCTGATTGTAACACACATTTTGCCTATTAGTAACATGCATTTGCCCAAATTGTAACATACTTGAGAGCAAAAAAATCTGGAATTATAGTTGCAAAAATTTTGAAAAAAAAAAAATGAAATCCGACTCGACCCGATTAAGGACCCGCGAATTTTTAATACAGTATATTTCACACCGTTAAACGTTTCATATGAGTGTGCCTCAAATTATTAATAACAGAAATATGTCATATATTATATAATTTCAATTACAAGTTATTGACGAATATTTTTGTCAATAAAATCTATTATTATATGTTTCTATATCATCATTAAATAATATTGAAAAGAAATTTCCATCAATAAATTTATATGTATTTAAATATTTTTAATTATATTCATTAATATTTTATTGACAAAAATATCTGTTGATATTTTTATTTTTTAAATATTTTTTTACAGAATGAACATTTGATCTATTTATAAATCTTCTTCAATAATTTTTTACGGAAAGTTTGTCAGTAAATATTTTATAAATAATTATTTTTAATTTAAAAGTAATGAAAATATTTTATTGACAGATTTTCCGTCACTAACTTTTTTATAACAATATTTCTTTTTATTTCTATAAAAACAATATGTTTATGATGGAAATCTGTTGTAATATCGTCTTATATTATTGATGAATATTTTCATCACAAAAATCCGTCAGTAGTTGCTAGATTTTTTGTAAAAAAATGTATTTGGTTATTAAGTATCTTTCAAATTTATAATTTAGCGTATAATATATATTTTTATTAATAAATGTTTAAATTTTTTTTAATATTGATAAAAATATTTTTTAAAAATTATAAAAAAAAATTGGCACCACTCGACGGCACGAAGAGTGCCGAACGCTATTTACAGCCTTCATATGAATATATATATTTTGATCTTCTATGGGAAACCCAAAAGCCTCCTCGATTGGTTGCTGCCCGTACAAATGAAAATTTTCAATGGAGTTTTGGGATCAGATTCTTTTATTAAAAAAAGTTTATTAATTATAAAACAATATTCAATGACATAACATATATAAGGAAAAAGTAAATATTACTTGAGTTAGTCTTATGACCTACATTTATTATTAAAAAATTTAATAATGATAAAATCTTAATAAATAATAATACTCCCTCTGTCTCACTATAAGTTTCTCACTTTTTTTTTTAATTGTTTTACAATAAGTTTCTCATTCCATGAAAAGCAACAACACTTCATATATTAATAAACAAATACCCTTTTTCACAACTCTCCATTACTTTTTCACAACTTTTCATTACTTTTTCACAATTTTTCATTATTTTATACAAAAATTATGTGGCTCACCATATAATAATAAATAAATATACTTTTTTAAACAAAACAACAAGAAAAAGGAGAAACTTAAAGAGGATGGAGGGAGTAATATTTTTATTAAATATAATTATTATTTTTTATTAAAATTTTATTATTTTTTTATAAATAGGTATCAAGTAGGAAACGTGTGTCACCCACGAATGACGTGCATAATGCTTACAACGGATTAATAATGAGGAACACTCATGTGAAACGTGAAACGGGTAAATTTAAAAAAATTAGCGGATCCTACCAGGTCGGGTCGGATTTGAGCTTTTTTTAAAAAAAAAAATCGCAACTATGCTTCCAGGTTTTTTCGCTCCCATGTATGTTACTATTTAGCCAAATGTATGTTACTAATAAACAAAATGTGTGTTACAATTAGATTAGATGTTGTTTTCTTTACATATATTCATTTGTTTTTGTAGAAATAACATTTTTTCATACAATTTAATAATAAATGTGTGTTGCTACAATTTTTTTTTTTTTCATAAATACTTATGAGAAAATAATATATTTTCTTATTTTCGCTCCTAGGTATGTTACTATTTGGTCAAATGCATGTTACTAATACGCAAAATTTGTATTACAATTAGATTAAATGTTGTTTTCTTTACATATATTCATTTGTTTTGTGTAGAAATAACATTTTTTCATACAATCTAATAATAATGTGTGTTACTACAAAAAATATAATTTTTTTCATAAATACTTATGAGAAAATAATATATTTTCTTATAGTAACACACATATTGTTTTTTGTGTTATATGAAAAATTATTTATTTGAGATTTTGTGCATTCTTTCAGTTTATATGGATTTAGAATTTTGTGCATTCTTTCACATATAAATTTGAGATTTAAATCTAATTTTTATATTCTATATTCAATTTACATTTTTAAATATTTATAAAATTTACTATTATTCTACTCAATAAATCACACTTTATTTTATAAATACCTAAAAAGTTTAATATTAATTTGATGTAAAGTTAAATTTCACACTATTCTTAAATTTCAAAATAAACAAATTTATTGTTCATATTTTACTCAAAATATTCTTAAATTCTAAAATAACTTGCTCCGCGTATTCAAATCTAAAAATTAAAACTTTACACATATGCTCCATGTTAAAAAATACTCACTTTGTCTTGTAGGAATTTACACCCTATGTAAAGATACATTTAAAAAAAAAAAATGTCATATGTATATATGATAAATATGTGTATAATTTTATAAATACATACACAAATTAATATTTTTTATTTTTTTATTTTTTTTTAATAAAGAAAAATGCAAATTTTTATAACATGGAGGGAGTGCAACCTAATTATGAATTGACTATTTCAAGAGAAATAAAAAAGCTGAATTTCTAACGAAGAAGAAAACCAGTGACTGAGACGAAATTATATTTGTGGTGTACAATGAAAATGTGAAGTGCCAGCTTGCTTCACTTCCCAATTAATTAAGGGTTTTACAGGAATGAAAATATTCCTATTTACTCGATATATCCACGATATATCCATTTTTTGTAGTCATCGATATTGGGTAGAAACGATATTTTCATAATATTTATTAAAAAAAAAATATCGATAAATATCAGTCTGTAATATCGATATCCCTTATTTTTTCACAAATTAAACCAAATATCATTAGATATCGAGTTAATATCGAAAGATATTGAGGAAATATCGATGAATTTTGGAAAAAAGTCCAAAAAATAGCTGCAAAAGTTATTTAAATTCTTTTGTTAAATTTATGTAATAAATGTTTGTTCTTAAATTTTTTATAATTTTTAAATTTACTGATATCGATATTCGATATCGATAATATCCATCGATATTTCTATAATTTTAAGATCTCGATAATTCTATCGATACCGATATTTTCAACCTTGGTTTTACTACTTTTTCTTTAAAAAAAGTCATTTAAAGACGTAAGAAATTGATAGAGAAGTTGAGTACTCGAAGTCACATGCAAACATGATAAAACTGCATAGCAGTAAGAAATTAATGCAAAAAAAAAAAAAAAAATTAACTGTAAAAGAAATTATATTTATATAGAATATTAGAGGTAAGAAATACCCTTAAGAAATTCACCACCAAGGATTTGGAAAGTTATTAAGAAAAGAATAATTTTAAAAATCTCCATAGAATTTTTAGCCTCACATCAAAACTCTCAAAGCTACTCTTGGATTGTTTGCCCAAGTCAGAAGATTGAACTCTTTATATATTCTCTCTTTAGTTCCAATCCAACTCCAACTTCTCACCTTTAACTCTTCCACTATCATGCTCAATTTACACATCATTTGCTTAAAGATAACTTACAAGACTAAACAACACTCTCTCGGTTTTTTACATCATTCCAAAAAAGAATACTTGCTAAAACTCACTTTTTGCTCCAATCCACGCCCAAACATTGAATTTGACATCTGAGAAAATTCTATTCACATTTGGCTCTAAGCCGTTAAAGATAACCTCATTTCTTATTTTCCAAATTATCCAAACGACCGTTGTCCACAAGGTTATTGATGTCTTATTTTTTCTTTTAAGACCAAGCAAATCCTCATGTTGAAGAAAATAGCATGACGGGATATGATGAGGGGCCATATGCAAGTTCTTTTCGTATGAGTTTGCAAGACAAAAAATGCAAAATTTGAATATAAGAATTCACATGCAACCATGATAAAGCTGGAAAATAGAACTCTGTACTTGGCCAACGAGTAACAAATTCCTCAAGCTTTATATTAATGAATTTTGAAGACTCTCTCTCCAATATGTCATATAAGAACAAGACAATGCAAGAGTATAAAGCTACAAATATTATCGATCTCATGAAAATGCAATTCTAAAATATAAGAACTAAGAACAATTCCAAAATATCATCGATCTCATGATAAGCTACATATAAAACCAAGACAATGCAAAAGTATAAAGCTATATATTACTTTATAAATCGAATATCATCAATCGGTTCGCGTAATCCGTCTTCGTCAAAATCTTCAATTAATACTTCCGGTACAATTCCATTGTTTGAAAACTAATACGTTCTCCCGGAGTCAAATCCGTGAATGTTATATTCGTGCTCAATGCTTTTTACAAGCTCACGCGTCACCAGGTTGTAGTTAGTTACTTTCACCTATTTTTGCATATAGTCAACGATTGTCGTTTTCTTATTGTGTATTTCTAAAAATATTTAAAATTGTGACATTCGCTCGACTCATATTTAAAACTAATATATTATGAATCGAGCGGATGTCATAATTTTAAATATTTTTAAAAATACACAATTAGAAAACGAAAATCATCGACTATATGCAAAAATAGGTGAAAATAACTACAACCTGGTGACACGTGAACTTGTAAGAAGCATTGAGTATGAATATAACATTCACAGATTTGAATCCAAAAGAACGTATCAGTTTTCAGACAATGAAATTGCACCAGAAGTATTAACTAAAAATTTTGACGAAGACGAATTACGCAAACCGATCGATGATATTCAATTTATAAAGTAATTTCTAATTTAATTTATAGCTTTATACTCTTGTTGTCTTGTTCTTGTTCTTATATGTAGCTTGTCATGAGATCAATAATATTTTGGAATTGTTCTTGTATTTTGGAATTGCATTTTCATGAGATTGATGATATTTGTAACTTTATGCTCTTGCATTGTCTTGTACTTATATGACATATTGAAGAGAGAGTCTTCAAAATTCATTAAATATAAAACTTGAGGGATCTGTTACTCGTTGGCGAAGTATAAAGTACGGAGTTTTATTTTCCAGTTTTATCATGGTTGCATGTGAATTCTTGTATTCAAATTTTGCATTAGTTTCTTACAGCTCTGCAATTTTATCATGTTTGCATGACTTCGAGTACTCAAGTTCTGTATCAATTTCTTAAATCTTTTAAATTTTTTTTAAAGAAATAGAGGTGTTAAATATCCAGACATCCAGATAAAGACAATTTTGAAAATAATAAATTAAGACACAAGTCAAAAGTTATTTTTATCCTCTTAATCTTGATTAGATCGGTAGTTAATTATAATGCCGACGGTTAATTAATATTCACTCTCTCCCACACTGCGAATGTTTCCATATCACAATTAACTAGAACATAATCAATGGACAGTTAACAAAATCCCTCTCTTTCCCAATCTTTTTGTACACTCTCCCAATATATTCTCACCCTTTGTTAATTCAAATACAAATTTGAATCTTATTAAATTGATTTCGGAAAATTACTATTTATGGTTTAGTGATAATTTAATTAAAAAAAATTAAAATTCATAATAAATTTGATTCTTATAATAAATCAAACTGAAAAATAAATAATGTCCAATTTAAACGCTAATTATTTGAATTAAAAAGACAACCAATGTACATAATTTATTTGAATTATAAAAATATTAATTAAAATAAAAAAATTGACCTATATATATAATATAATATATCCCAAAATAAATTAGAATTAAGATATTAAAAAAATTGACAAATATGAATTAGTAATTTGTTTACATATTCTATAAATAACAGATCTATCATTATGCAAAACAATTTAGATAAACAATATAAGTTAAATGATACTATAGAAAGGTTTGTTTATTTATTTATTTGATCATACATGTTTTTCAAAATTTTAAAATTTTAAATTTCAAATTTTAAATTCATTAATATTTCAAAAAAATCAGTCTAATTTCTTGATTTAAAATTAATTGGTCAATTTTTTTATTTTTTGTAATATCAATAATTCGTTTTATATATCATGATACAAATCAAATTATAATATCATGATACATATTAATTTATAATATCAATAATTCATTTTATAATTTTTCTAATTATGTAATTCATTTTATAATTGATATTTATATTGTTTAAGTGTTTAATTCTGTAATCGATATAATTCAATTAAAATGAACACTAATATCACTATCAATAGTACACTAGCACCACTATGAATAGTTCATTAGCACTTTATAATACTAATGTTGATACTACTTTAATGTAAATTGAAATTATGTCTATATCTTAATAATAATAATAATGATGTATAAGTGATATTTATATTAATTAAGTGTTTCACACTATAAAGATTAGTAATTTAATTAGAATGAACACTAGTACCACTATGAATAGTTCACTAAGCACTTTATAGTACCTCTTAAGTTTTGAATTTTAATTTTAGTTCTTTAATTTACAAAAAATTATGATTTTTATAAATTTAAAGATTAAATGATTCAACTAAAATTCAAAATTTAAGAGAAAAAAAAACAAAGTTAATAAAACTTAAAGACAAACACTCATATACAAATTTCTACGGATCTAAGATCCGTAGAAATATTCATTTTTGAAAATTCGCGGGTCTAAACCTAGTCGGATCGAATTTGAGTATTTTTTCCAAAATTCGCACAGCTTGTGATTTTCGCTCCCAGATATGTTATAGTTGGGGCAAATGCATGTTACTTTAAGGCAAAACGTGTGTTACAACTAGATTAAATGTTGTTTTCTACACATATTCATTTATTTTTGTAGAAGTAAATATTTTTCATTCAATGTAAAACATGTATATGTTACATTGTATGTGTAACACATATTTATTCTTAATAAAAATACATTTTATCCTATAGTAACACATATATGCTCATATAATAACACAAATTGAGGAACAAATATGTGTTACAATTAGAGTAAATATGTATTACTGCAAATTTATGTTACAATTGGAGTAAATTTGTGTTACTGCAAATGTGTGTTACATCTAGAGTAAATGTGTGTTACAATTAGAGTAAATGTGTGTTACTGCAAATGTATGTTACAATTAGAGTAAATGTGTGTTACTGCAAATGTATGTTACAATTAGAGTAAATGTGTGTTACAATTAGAATAAATGTTTATTACTGCAAGATCAAATGTGTGTTACTGTATGCACAAACATTTATTTATCCTTATAAAAATATATATTATATTTTATATAACATATATAAAGTATTAAATGATGTATTAAGTACATAAATAACATATTATTAATATAAATCAACAAATAGAATAAAAAAATTAATTAAGTAACACATATTTATACTTGCAGAAATACATATTTTTTTATATTTACTTGAAAAGTAAAAAAAAAAAAAATTTTAAGAATTAGTAACACAGATTTTGCCTAATTGTAACATGCCTTTGCCCAAATTGTAACATACCTGGGAGCAAAAAAAACATATTATTAACATAAATCAACAAAGAGAATAAAAAATAAATTAAGTAACACATATTTATACTTGCAGAAATATATATTACAAAAAATTAATTTTTTAAGAATTAGTAATACAGATTTTGCCTAATTGTAAAACGTCTTTGCCCAAATTGTAATATACCTGGGAGAGAAAAAACTTGGAACTATAAGTTGCGCGAATTTTGAAAAAAAATGTTCATGTCTGACCCGATTTAAATCCGCGAATTTTTAAAAAATGAATATTTCTACGATAGAAATTTGTACACAAGTGTTGCCCAAACTTAAAAGACAAACAAATATATTTTCCGAAAAAAAGTACAAAATACTTACCTTTTGATGTCGACAGCACTCCACAAATAATTAATTAGTGTTGAAAAATAAAATTTCACTGCAATATGAATATATATGAAAATTAGTAAATATTTAAATAATAATATATAAAAAAATTATATAAATTTTACGTACAAATACTCCGATAATTTTACCTATTCCGGTACAGGAAATTGAAGAAATTTAAATAGTTTAGAGGAGTGAATAGACTGTGAAGCTGAAGGTATTAATTAATATATGGACTTGCAAAAAATAATTTTGAAACCCTAATAAAATATAATCAGATTCAATTATACCTTCAGTTGACAGCGTGGCGTGGCCGCGGACGGCAGGGGGTGCGTCGCGTGTGGCAGCGCGGAGGCGACTGTGTCTGATGTAGCACACAGGCGTGGGCGGCGCCGCCGTGGGAGGAGGCGTCGGTTGAGGTGGAGAGGAGGCAGCGATGCCTGGCCGCTGAAAATCCGTGGTAGTGACTGAGAAAGAGAACAAGACCACAAGAGTATAATAGATGATGAGTGGGTTTCTGAAATTTTAGGTTTAGTTATAGGTGTTATGGGCCATTAATGAAATCTTGGCCCAACTTTCTCATTTGTTTATTTTACTTAAAATATTTATTATAAGATGATGTGTTAATTTTATTTCACGTATATTTATTTTTATAATATGAGATCACATGTTAAAAGGAATGACATAAGTAAGTGTGACTTTAAATAAATAAGGTGTACTTTATTAATTTTTATAAACATGCATAATTTTTTAATAAATATGTATTATATTTTTTGTAAAATAACAAATACAACTTTCTTTTATATTATTTAATCATAATTTTATTAATTTTATTAATTTGTTAAATCGTAACTTCTATTAATATAAAAAAAACAATTTTAATTTAAAAAAAATTATTAAGAATTTTGCACTGATTGTCTCATGAAAAGATTATCATTTATCAAAATACATGTGATAAATTCAGATTTTAAATTTCAACTGTGGACAAGTTCAAAATTTAAAAATTTAAATTTGAACTATAAACTTAAATTTGCTAAGAGCGTCTCCAATGGTTCGCGCTACTCTAGCGCTGAATTTGTAATTCACATTCAACAGTTCGCGCTACACAGCGCTACATATATTTTCTTATTTTTATTATATTTTTTTATATTAATTTAAATTTAATAATTACATAATTTTATTATTATTTTATACTATTAATTTTCAAATGATATAAATTATTTTTTAATTTAAAAATAATTTGTTAATTATAGAATAAAAATTATAGAATAAAATTAAATTTAATAACATCATACAATCATACATATTAATTTAAATTTCATAATACAAATGATAATACAATTATAAAATCATACATAATAGGAAACACAAATAAACACATCACAAAAAATGCACACAAAATAAAGAAAACTCATAACATCAATAATAGTAGTCTAGCTCTTGAAATTAGAATATTCCTCCCACATATTATTATGAAAAAAAAAATGAAGAACACCTACAACAATCACCGGCTAACACTTTTGATATGTATGGTGGATATTTTCAAAATCTCAGAGGATCGTGAAGCAATTTCGGAGACTATTAATTATTAGAGTATTTTCAATTCAAGTATTTAAATTATTTTGGATGCTTAATTTCAAGTATTTAAATTATTAGGATGTTTAATTATTATGTTTAATGTATTTTTGTAATGTATGTTGTAGTATTTTTAATTATATATTAAACTATTGTAATATATTATTTATGATTTAAACAAAAATTATATTTAATTATTCAACTATAAAATATTACAATTTAATTATTCAATTTAAAAATATTACAATTAATTAATCATTCATCCTAAAAATATTATAATTTAATTATTAAATAAAAGTATCACAATTTAAACCTAAAAGTATATAAAGTATAAAGTTAAATAAAAAAAAAATTGGACTCAGCGCTGTGAATAGTGCGTGCTGTTCACAGCGCGATACTGTTCATTTCCTTTGAAGTGGTGCGAGAGAGGGCGCAGCGTTGGAGCAAAATTGGCATCTCCACCCTGGCGCTAAGCGCAGGGTTGGAGATGCTCTAATACCCTACTTTTTCAGAAAAAATGATTGTACTTAATTTTAATATACAACTAATAAACTATAATATTATACGACAACTCTGATGTCATATTTAGCAATTATAGGCTCAATTCACAGTTCACTTTAATAACCTATCAAAATATTGGGTCAATAGATTTAATTAACAGATTTATTTTACTTTCACAATATATTATCATATTCATTAAAGTTTTTTCAAATTTAATTATTCAGTTATTAATTAACATAATTTCTTTACAATTAAAATAATGAGACTACATTTATATTATAATTATAGTTTTTTTTAAATTTAAATTATGAATAAAATTTCAAAATGATCAAAGACAATAAAAAACATAAATAATAATTTTTCTATTTTTTTATTGTCTTTATTTTATTATTATCCACTCAAAAATTAAATATAAATAATTTAAGTACATAAATAATTATGAAAATTATATGCCTACTAATATATATAATTTTTTTAATTGATAACAACAAATGGTTAAATTATATTTGTAATGAAGGCGTGGAATATAGTTGTGTAATTAAAGAAAATGGGGTTAATTCTATGAAAAATGCATCACCTTGTACTCAACTTTCAATTTAATTTTGGTCTTCACGATTATTATTAAAAAACCCCAACATTTTACGAAATTTCAATTCGATACAGATTCTTTTATTTACGGCCGACAATTAATAACGTTGCTTATCGGAGCACGTGAAAGTTTACCACACTAGCGTAAACACATTTAATTACCTTTTTATTTTTTTTAAATTTTCACGTCACATATCATATATGCATATATAAAAAACATACTTTTTATTTAAAAATATTTTTGTTGGCTGTAGAAGGGGAAAATGTTTTATATGTTTATAGTATTCAATATCAGATTCACAAAACACTTGAAAAAACACTGAAATATCCTAGGAAAAATTGTTCAATATTGTATCAAATTCTGATCAATACTAGAGGTTTGAATTTCTAAAATTTATGTATGCACACCAGCATGACAAACTTTTACTCACACTAGCCTTCAACCATATGCCATAATAAATGCACTAAAAGATAGAAATTTAATGTTTATTAGATAACAATGTTCATTTGTTTGCAAATTTCATATTTGTGTAACTGATGAAGAGGAGGTGAAAAAAATTGTTTTCTCTGTAGGCTTGAGGAAGAGCAGTCTTGGGAGAAGCATGATTGAGAATAGAGTTTAAGTGTCTTTTACATTTAGGCTACGTTTGGTAAGGTTGGGTGAGATTAGGGTCTTTTTACATAGTTTATAAGTGGTTTGGTAGGTTGTAGAAGAAGTCTCCGACCCATGAACAGTAACGGGTCAAAACTCAATTACATGTTTTTATACACATTTTCATTGTTCTCCTTGTAGAACAAATAACACCTCCACCATGTTATTACATATAATTTTTCAACAGTACTAAAGATTATGCAAAAGCTACATTTCACTTTCATTCCACCGTTGAGTGTCGCACCACCACCAGGCCACCACCGCTACAATCGCACACCACTAGATAAAGGCTGTTGCAGCAGTTTCCGGTGGAATCTTCGGGAGCAGTGTTTGGCGGAGTCTTCGATCGAAGTTGTTGCAGCAGGAAGGTGTTGTAATTGATGGTGGATGAGTGGAGTTGCGGCTGGAGAGACGGTTTCAGATAAAGGTTGTGGTCGGCTGATTGGATTTCCGGCGAACGGTCGTCGATTCCAGGCGGCGTTTGGCAGTGTAGAGATGAGGTGACTGTTGCGGCATTCCGGCGTCTGGTTTGAGGCGGCGGTTTTGCGAGTGTGAGCGAACGGCGGTGAGATGCGGTGGTGTGGCTTCTGATCTCAGCAAGGTTTTATTGATGCTGAATTGGGTTTGATGAATTTTCGTCAAGGTTTGATTTGGGGGTTTGCTTATGGGGGTTCATATATATTTGATTTGAGGATTTTCTTACATGGCTTTGGAAGAGATTGAATTGGAATAGATCAACCTCCCCATTGTTAAGAATTAGCAGGCGTAAAAATTTTAATTGGGGAAAGACAATTGGGGAAGAAGACTGACTGAAAATTGGGAAATATGAAATGGAAAATTTGTTTCTTTAGTATTCTTGTTTTTTTTTTTTTTGTCTCCTCTCTTCTTTTTTGTTTCTAGAAGGATGAATTGAGAAAATTGAGGAAGATGAATTGGGAAAATTAGCAAATCATGATACCTGCAATGTTGGTTCTTCTTGTTTCTGCAATATTAGCTTTTTTTTTTTTTTAAATATATGAAGGATGCACATAAGATGTTCGATGATATGTTTGATGAAATATGCTATTGGAACAAACCATTCCTCACAGTTATATTGACATTGAGTTTCATATTTGAACATTGGGCATTTTGACATTTTGATTGATATTGGGTATAAATTGATTCTCTGAATTATGTGTTAACACCATTTTTATTAATTTGCTTTGATTTTTGGTGCAATAATCAAGCTCTAATTTTAAGTTTTGGAAAGTATGAAGATGTCCTAAAGGTGTTCGATGATATGTCTGAGAGAAAAATATATGGATATGAATGTGTCGGCATACATGTGGGAAGAAGTGTAGTCATTCAAAATATTTTCTGCTCAAATATTAACACATATATTTCCTACCAAACACCAATAAAAAAAATTAGATCATTAAAAATAAATATTAAATCATAACAACTACACTCTGTCAAACAAAGATATAAAAATAATCTACTTTTAAGTATTTACTACCAAACACTAAGGGGACGCTTGGTAAAAAAAAATTCAATGGTAATGTGAATGGGATATATACATAGTAATTATTATATGTAATGTGAATAAATGAGGTACATAACATTGTTTTTTCTCCTAAATAAGGTAATTATCACCCTCATTTGGTTATCTCCATCTCACCTTATAATCATCTTCCTCAATCAATCCCTCATACCACAACCAACCTCATTCTTTTCTTGTCAATTTTTCCAAAATTGGAGCACAACATTAATGATGTAACTACCATGAACATAAACTCTCATTCAACATATGTAAGGGTAAAGGAGGAAAATTAAATTTCATTCTCATTACCATTGAAGAATTTGAAACAAACGCCCCCTAAGATTTAATACAAATCTCACACTTAATAATTGAAACCTCACAACTACGTACTATTTTTTTACACTCTACCAAACGAAGCCTTATAAAATACATATTTATATAGTTGATGATAGTGTTTAATTGTCTTTTGCTTTATGAAATAGAGTAAGTCTCTTGTGCACCAGTTATACCGTGCAACTCAAGTGTATTTTTTAAAAAAGTTACACCATTTATTACTAAAAAGTTACACCAATTATTACTAAAAAGTTACACTATGAAAAATTACCCTTATCAATAATAACATTATGTAACTTTTCAGTAGTATTTTGTGTAACTTTTAAAAAATGAACTTGAGTTGCACGGTGTAACTGGTGCATACAAAACTAATCCTATGAAATATATTTTCATAGTCTATATATGGAAATATAAATTTTCTAGGTAAATCATTTTATTATTAATCTGTGACTAGTTTTCTCATTAATTGCATCATCTGGTGGTGGGTTTCATTTTTTATGTTCTAGCAAAACTCTGTTTAGTTTGTTAATTTTTTGTTCTTTTTTTTTATATCATAAATATATAATAGGAGCTATTTTACATTTTATAGTTTTGACGCCATTTCGTTTGGGCCGTAGATCGTTTTTTCAAATTTTATCTCAACCGTCCGATTATCTATTTCTTTTATATGGTATGTCTTAATTAACGAATCCGTTACAATCTTCTCATCTATAAATAACCTATCTCAATTATCAATTTACCTCACACAAACAATTTTCTTTTTTTTTGCACAATATGACCCAACTGATACAAGATTTCATCATTCAGCACGCCAAGCTTGCAAAGTTGAATGAATCAAATTCATCTTCATTGTAAATGAGGTAATGCTTGAGTACTCTGTCTTGCCTCTTTATTTTAGAAGTCTTAATTAGTACTCCTAAGAGTTTCCAAATTACTTTAGACCCCTTTTTCTATAATTTGACCATTGAATTTTTTTTTATCAAAGAATAAGAAAATCAAAAGTTTTCTTTCAATCTCTTTAATTTTTACGATTTACTTTGGTCAATGAATATGACTAATTTTGTGTTTCTATACGTAAATTGATCAGATTTTTTCATAGAAAAAAAATATTTACCTCTCATGCACATCATATCATCACAGAAGGATGTCCCCAAATAAGGACAACACATGTTGATAGACAATGATGTCTCATATACTACTCGAATTTTGTCTCTGTGATTCTCACTTCACTACAATTGTTGCAGTTCATAGGAGGGTGTCGCTAAATAAGGAGAAGACATGTTGACAGACAATGATGTCCCATATACTAACCGGATTTCGTTTCTACAATTCTCTCTTTAAAAATGAAAATTCATTGACCAAATAAATTTTTTTTTTATATTTTGGATGATGAGAAATTGCACTTGAATGTAATGATTTTTCATGTACAACTATTATTATTACTTTTTTTTATATTAATATCATTTAATCATGTTCATAGTCAACTTTCGTTACAACTGTCATAAAAATATTAAAAAAAAACACCTAAAAATATTAGTATTGTTTTTTTTAAATCAAGACTTATTGCTAATCTTTATACATCAATTGCATTAATTACAAATTTTATACTTATTTGAAATCACCGTTATAAGTGCACAAAATCAGTACTTATAATATGAAATTTGTATCATAATAAATTTATTTATTGATTAGCTAATTGTTTTGTTAATTTAATTATAGTAATACATAATTGAAATAATTATTCTAAAAGTCATATTCTTATTTCAATCAATAATTATTTCTAATTATATATAAATTCAATTAAATATCTTCAATTATGGATGATGATGATATATAGTAAATCTAATTAAATATTCAAATATTTATTAAATATTTAAATAATAGAACTATTTGTATACTTATTTCTATATGAATGATCATTTTTTCTCTTGCGATTTATATCCATTGGATCTTTTAATTAATTGATTTTGAAATAATATATATAGCATTAATATTCAGCGTCATTTAGGGAGACGTTATGTTTTGATTAATTGACTAATCAATAAGATATTTAATTGAGGC
>JAPKLY010000359.1:247669-304355 GCA_026898435.1 Prunella vulgaris | reverse complement strand
TATATATACACACACAATTAGCTTCCATTTTCAACTATATAATTGCTTTATTTTTTTTTCGTTTTGCAGGAAAATTTGTTTTATTAAAGTATTTTTGAATTTTTTAGAAGGTCAATGATGATATGAATATTGTGTCTTTTTCATTAAAACTGCTTCAGGAGTTTCTAAACAATCTCAAGATGATATGCATGTATAAGTACATTGTCACAGATTGATATTTTTTTAGAGTGATCTACCCGATTAAGTGTTCTATCCACTTTTGACATTATGGTTTTTTTTTAAATGATGGATTGAGAAAATTTTATTTTAGTTTGAATTGCATTACCACAATCATTCAGTGTAAATATTTGTATGAAATTCAAATATATATCTTATTATATTATAGATGTAATTTTTTTTTATATGTTATATCTTTTTATAGAGTAACTATATGTAGCATCAACTTAAAAAAATTATGGGACCGATTGGTATAATGCAATAGCATACGAATGAAGTTAGTATTTATGAATTTATTCTAATCATATGTTTGCTAAAAAAAAGTTAATTTGAATCATGGTTTCTTAAAGAATGATGATTCCCATAAATAAAGAGTAATCATTTCTTCTAAATATTATGATTTTAGTTATTTTATTATTTGAGGAATCATTTTTTATTTAATAATATAATAATTTTATTATTCTTATTTTAAAATTAAAATTGCATTCTTATTTAAAATATATATTTGTATTGTAACTAATAAAATATAATTAATAATATCACAATTATCTATTCATAAAAATAATTCTTCCATCAAAAATTATTATTATTAAACGTTTAATAATATACATAATAACAATAATTGATAATAAATATATTATTAAATAAAATTTTAACACTACATAATTAATTTAAAATAAATTTAAACAAAATTACATTTCAAGTCAATATCAATTATGAAGATGATCATTTTTATATCATTCAAAATTCTCACTTTCATTTCATTCAATCATAATTTATCTTATGTTTAAATATTTGTATGAAATTCAAATATATATTTCATTATATATATTATATCTTTCTATAGAGTATAGACCACAAGATTAACAAGTTTGTACAAATTTTCTTCCATAGTTCTTTACTAGGACTCGAGTAGAAAGCAACATATATATTTTCACACTTCTCGAGTCTATTGTTTGCATTTTAATGTTAGAAAAAGATGATTTTGTGCATTGGAGAACCTGTGTGAAGTTAAATATTTAACTTTATTGTTTGACGGGATTGAAATATTTTTCGTAAATACTTTTATGAATTCCAAATGTAAATTTGGTTCGTCTATTGCGGATGAGTATTATGGTAAATCGACTTTGTAATTTGATTTTTTTTATTTTAATTTTTATATTAATATTGTGATTAAGGAGTAATTTATGTTATGACAAGTTATCTTTGATTCTGTATTCGAGTGTTTAGATATTTTCTTTAGATATTTTTTTTAGTAACAGTTGCTGAAACTATTTTGTAGGCTAATCCTAAAAATAAAATATTACTTTTTCCAAACTATCCTCTTAGGAATATTATTCCAGCGATGAGGATGGAGATGAGAATCATTTGAATTTTTCTAATCTTCATTGTTTTTATGTAAAGGATCGCCGAAAAATACTTAGGTTGGAGTAAAAGTTCGAAGATTAAGTATTTAATGTTTCAAAACTCTCTTCAGAAGATCATTGACGATGAAATTCCATTAGTAGTCGTTGGTCCTAATGGAACTCCAAAGATTAGGCGGTCTCCTAGAGTTAGTTTCATGATATATCTTTTCTTGGATCTTAAAGTTTATATTTCATATTTATTTGTGATAAAAGAAATAATTTACCTTATTATTACTGTAATAATTAAATTGTTATGATTATAATTTTTTAAGGATCTGAAGTACTGCCTTTGCACTTTTTATCATCTGCTTCAGAGGTTGTTAAGGAAATTTAGTGTTTTTTTTTTGTGTAATATAAATTTATATTATTTAATTTCAAGTTTCATATTTGAATTATTAAGATAACTATTATTTCACTTTAAAATTATTATGTTAAAATATCATGGTTATTGAGACATATTATATATGTATAATTGTTATAAATATTTATTTTATATTTTTTACATAATATTTTTTTTGTAAGTGTAATGTTTTATTTGTGTAATGAAGGATGTTGCAAGTACGTCTAACAATGAGATACCAAAGTTTGTATGAACTCTTACTGCGTCCGACGTAAAAAAAAGGAAGATTTGGAAGTTAGAATCTAAAATATCTTTTCAAGATATTTATATTAATTATAGTAATAGAAAATTTATATTTTTATTTATTTAGCTATTTAAAAAAATCGCAGTCTATACCTGCATGGTTTTGGAAAGCATATATCTAGAAATGCTATGGATTTTATCATGATGTTGAAGTTAAAAACGAAAGAAAAAAATTTGTTTAATTGTTTCTTTCAAAGATGAAGGTCGACAATTTTTGTTGTTAGCTGGTTACAAGAAAATCGTTATTGATATGGATCTTCATGTTGGATATGTTTTTTAGATGGAGATTGTTCAATATGAAACTTTTGTCTTTTAGTTATCTATTAAAAATTTAATTATTATATGATATCCTCTTAGAATGATTATGTTATTTTTTCAGTCTGATGGATGTTAAAAAAAATTGGAGATGACCTTAATATTATGTTACTGTGTGACATTTATTTTTTATATACTCTATTAACGTTATAAATTTTATTTGGTCATTATATGTGTATATAATTATATTTCATTACATTTTATTTTTTAAAATGAATTTTATAATTATTTTGAAATGTAAAGCGTTAAGAAGTAATATTTAACAAAATTGCAAAATAATTATAGTCAATTCTATATACATTGTCTTTGTTATTATTTAATTTTATGCTAATATTTTTTATTTGTTTAAAGTAATTATATTAAATATATATATAATATACTAAATTACTACATAAAATTTACTGCACACTTCAAACTTTTGATTCGAAAAAATAAGTATGATATATATGAGTATATATTTTTAATTAACATTCTATATATAATTTTACTTTTTCGCTCCTAGATAATCTCCCAAAAATTAAAATTTTTTGTGTCATTCATTTAGGAGATATTTCTCATTTTGATAATTATTTAAACTTAATAACAGACAATCCATCTCTCCACCACCGCCTCTCCAATAAATTTAAATCTGCAAATAATTTCAAAGAGAGTGGGAGGAGATTTTTTTAAAAATATTAAGAACTAAGATCATGCTAAAAGAAAATTTAAAAACTTTAATTCGGGGGCCTAAATGAGTTGCCAAATTTTAGAATTTTTTTTTTAGCATGATATTACAAGTTGATGTTGCAAAATTTAGTAATATTGTTTGTTAAAAAATAATGGACATGTGCACTTGGACTTTGAGCACGACTTCAATTTTATTTGTTTTATTTTATCCAAACATTCATTGCAGAATTTAAAGAAAGATTTTCAAAATTACGAGTAATAAATTGGATATATCCCTAAGTCAATATAAGGAGATTATTCTCCTCTTGATTAGACAATTTTTCAAATTTTATTTCTCATATTTATAGTATTGATTGTTATCTAGGTAACTATTAATTTCAAAACAGTATCAATTAGAGCAATAATTTATTACTTCCCTAATTTTAAAATATTGTAGTTATAAATTTAGGCCTAAGATCACAATATCATTCTCTAAGCCTTCCAATATATCTTTTTCTTTCATATTATCCTGTTATATTCATTTGTTTGGGTAGTTATTATATTTTTGTAAATAATTCTTTTAATGCATGTGATACTCAATTTGTTTAAAAAAAATCTTCACTTTGAGTTTGTGTGGAAATTAAAGATTTCTATTTACACACAAAATCTATCTTTCTTTTCAAAATTTATAGATTAATTAATTACATACTCATTTATATTTTATATTCAATATATATATATGTTGTAGAGAATGGAGTCAAAAATTGTCTCTATCAATAGTATTAATCCAATAAAGGATACTTGGATTTTACAAATTAAGATCATACGTTCTTGGATGGTGTACTAAAGAATCAAAAGAGTAAAATTACTATGAGTTGATTCTAATTGATGAGAATGTAGTCAATTTTATTTTAATAAATATCTATTCATTGATTATATTGTTAAATGTAAAATACATGTTTGAACTAACATTTTCATTAATGCAATATTTGTAGGATAGCAAGATCAAGACTACTGTTCCTAGAACCTTATCAAAAAGTTTAAGAATATGATTAAAAAGATGCAAACTTATATAACATCAAATTTTGGTATATGTTAAAATATGTGAAAAACTCAGACCACAATGCACCTTAATAAGCTTAACATATTTTTTCATACTAATATTTAGAGTTGTCCTCCATTTGACTTCACTAAATTATTTCTTTCGATGAAATAAAAGTTCAGACAAAAGAAGAAGAAGAAGAAGAAGAAGATAAGATCCTTTGAGGTTTGATATATTAGTTAAATATTATTTAATTTTCTTATTTGGTTATTTATTTATTTATTTCATGTTTGAGTCAATTTATTTAATTTTATTTAGAAGATATAATTGGATTATTGTGTTTATTGATGAAGTTGAAATTGTTAAAGTGAATGAAAGGTTAGGTGGAAAATTATTTTTTTCGTCTGGTAACTATATCTCTTTTTTATTTTCGTTCTGCTAACTTTTAAAATTTGATTTTAATCCTATAAATTACATATTCTCTTTGTTCCAGCCGTCTTTTAAATTTTAGTTTTAGTCCTATAAGTTTATCACTTTTTCATTTTAGTCCTGTAACTTTACCTTTTTTTTAGTCCTATAATAGTTAGTGGACTATAAGACCAAAAATAAAATAAAATATGTAAGCTATAGAATTAAAATCAATATTTGAAAGTCAAGAGGACAAAAATAAAAAAAAGAGGTAAAGTTACGTGAATAAGATCAAAATTTGAAAGTTAGTATGAAAAAAATTAAAATTATGTAAAGTTATAATACAAAAAAATTTCCTAAAATAAAATATATTTCTTAATTATCAACTATTATTTAAATTAAAAAAATATGTATAATTCACACAGGCAGACACAACACTAGTTGATATAATAGACACTCTATACATTTTCTACTTTGTCAAGTTGATTTATGGGGCACATTCCAAATTTTCTTGCTATACTACTACCACTGTGTTCTAATTCATGCAATTTTACATTTAATAAACATGCATGTGCGATTGATAGAGATGATGTTAGTAAATATATTTGTTCCATGGTTATTTGTATACTAACTAAATTATGTTAATGTTATATATAATGTAGACATGTAAATGTTTTTCACTCGGATTTGTACATGACGGTTCTTAGGCGATGCATATAAATAAGTTTGATTTTAAATTAAAGATGAAATTTACTTTGATCTCAATGACAATTGCTAATTGTTATTCCTTTATTTATGTATTGATGAGTTATAAATTAATTAGTTAAATCCTTTTGGGTGCTTTTTCAAGAATTAGGAAGATCATGTTTTGCTCTTGCTCTGGGTTAGTATGGATTCCCTTCTGCTTCTATCATTCATTAGCTGATGTAGTGTAATATACCATATATATGGACTATAGTCTAAGGGATGCATTCATTTGTTTCGTCATTAATGAAATATTCTTTTTTACTAATAAAAAAAGTAAATACAAAATTATGGCAAATAATTTATTATTATTGATTGATAAAGTTCATATCTGTAGAAAGGTTAAGTGGTGTTTTTTTATTGTAAAAAATTCATCGATTTCAGTTATTTTTTAAAAAAGAAAACAAAGAAAGGTATGCTGAATTTCAAGAACATTGAATTTGAATCCGGACATAGAACACAACTCTTCTAATTGCTTTCTGACTTTGACGGCAGTAATTAAGTTGGCTTTCGCTTGTCTTCTTTTCGCTGCCCAACAATTGGTAGCTTTCAATCTGAGTCCGCAAATCGCTAGATGGCTCCGCTCCATTCTCTGAAGAGTGGACGCTATTTTCTTAGGGTATGTTTGGTTCGTAAGATAAAAGTATCTATCCGTAAAAAACATGCATGATTTTGACGGATAGATACTTTTATCTTACGAACCAAATGAGCCCTTAGTCTTCTCCCATCATAGACATTATCAATATATAAATTTTTATATATAATATTAGTATATCTATAAATATATAAAAGCAGTTGTTTCTGCGTAAAGTGAGAATAACTGCAGCGGCGAGTGAGGAGTAACCCGCTTCCTAGTGAAGCTGTATACTACACGCATTAAATATCAGAGAAACAAACAATTAAATATACTTAATGTAATTTATTTATTATTTAATATTGAAACTCGCTGGATTTCAAATTTGAATAGCAAACTAAACCCAACAACTGTGACCTTTCAAATTACTTTTATACAATATAAATAGATGCGATGAATTTAGTGATGGCACCATTTTTTTCTCAAATCAATAAAGTAAATGGACCTCTTCAAATTAATAAAAATGGGCGTGAATTAACTCCATGAGCCTCCAATTTTATCCATCAAATTGGGTTTCCGAAAATTGCAAATAGTATTTCCTTTCTTTTTTATTCTTTTTAATTGGGCGGAAAAAATTACTACTACTGTCTTAAAAGATATTGCATACCTTTTATTTTCATTAATCTCAGAAAAAGTTTATATACCTAAAATTGTAAATTATTTATTAAAATTTACTTTCGCAATATATATATATATATATAATATTCATTGATGTATACTTATTATACATTTCTTAAACTGCATGTCCAAAAGACAATACAAGGGAATACTAATCTTTTACTCCCACCATTCCGAATTGTTTTCTTTTTTTGGGTGTAAAAAAGAGTTGGAACGCTCAAATAAAAAGAGTACAAAAATTATCTTGGGACACATGGAGTAATTTTTTTCTTCAGTTACCCATTTAATTGACTTCACAAATAGATATTATGTTTTTGCTCCATAATTTTAATTTTCTATTGAAAATAGCAAATCAAATGTCTTTCTCATGGTTATGCTTAATTGGTCAAATTAATGAAAATAAATACAAGAAATTAAATAAAATTAGCAAATAAAGTACAATAATTTTAAGCAAGTGTTAATTATTTAAAAAGTTTTTAGCACGAGTTTATAAATTTTAACACACATATTAAGTCTTAAACTATTCAAATGTAACATCTTTTAAGTATTTTTATTAATGTTTGTTATTTGAGTTATATTTAAATATTTATGTTTTAGATTATATAAGTTTTTTTTAATTAAATTGAGTATTTCTTATAAATTTTATTATTTGTTCTGATTTTATTACTAATCTATACAATTATTAAAAAATTTTGAGACACTCATGTACATATAATATAATTTCTTACATTAATGAAAAATATATTAAAAGAAATTAATAAAGATCAATAGGTAAATGATCAAAATAATATTAATTTTTTTTTTTGCTATAATTTATCTTACACAATTTCATATTAAAATTAATTAATACTCTCTCTTTCGCACAGAAATTTGCATACTTTCCTTATTTGGACGTTCCACACAAATTTGCACACTATTAAAAAAGAAAACATTGATTTATGCGCACACTCACAAACCTATACACATATTTACCCACATATCACTATTTTATATATATAACTCATTTTCTTTAAAAAAATATATCGTCCGGTATGATACAAATTCCTACAAAACGGATGGAGTAATATTTAATTCGTGCATCGCACGGGAGAATTACTAGTATGGTTAATTGTATTAGTGTCTACTCCCTCCGTTATGATACAAGTTTTTCATTGTTTTTGGTCTTATGAATTAAGATAAGTATAAAAATATGAGTGACTTACATATTGGTTAAAAAATGTGACTATATTTACAAATTGATTCACAATATCTGCATAGAAGTGTAATTATTTTTTTCTGCACATAACCAATTTGTAAATTTTGTCAATTTTGATAACCATTTTGTAATTTTCTCTTAAAATATTAGTTATAGTATAAATAATCTAATTAAAAAAATGAAGAAAATGTAAAAGATAATTGAAATAAAAAAAAATTTGAAAAAAAAAATGAAATGGTAAAATGAGAAATTTATTGTAAAATAGTTGTGTTTTAAAAGCGGAAGCAGAAGTTGACCCGGCCACCTTAATATTTTGGGTCGGACCGGGTTCAACCGGGTCTAACAATTTTTAAAGCGGTTGAACCGGTGTGACATTATAAATGCATAATATATAATTATAAATATTTATATATATATATATATTCTAATAAATTATATATCATATGAATAAATTTTATTGAAATAATAAATTAAAGTTAGATATTATACTGCAGGATGGTGGAGACTTAGAGTTGTGTTTCCAGGAAGTGAAACTATATCTATTATCTAGGGTTATGAATTAAAATTAGAAATTATATTATTAAATTAAACTTAATATGTATAATATATATAATTAATTTAGTTAATTCTGTGTAAGAAAATACGATTTTATTAAAAAAATTATTAAAGCGCCGTTTCGGCCGGTCCAACGAGTGACCGGTCCGACCCGGTTTTTACCGCTTTTGAGCGCTTTTCGGGCGTTTTTGAAAATGTCCGGTCCAACGTACTAAAGCGGCCCGGAGAGGTGTCCGAGTAGCGGTCGGACCGGTCGGACCGGCCGGTCCGATCCGCTTTTTAAAACACAGTAAAATAGAGGGAGTATTTCGAAAATTTGTTCAAACAAATTTTTGTGTGCTTTCCATATATTTATTAGAAAAAAATTGAAAAGAAAAAAGAGAATACGTCATTAACGAAACCGCTGTTGTCGCCGCCGCCAGAGTCAAATGATCTCTTCAGGTGCTTACGCCAATTTAAACTTAATCAAAATAAAATATTATCCTAATTTACTCTATTATTGTATCCAAATTTGCTATTTGCTTAGTAAAATAAATATTATATTTTTGTCAAATACAAAGATGGATATAAAAATTCACATAGAGGTTAAATATAGGGAAAATATACATTTTTATCCTATAAGTTTCGTTAATTTTGATTTTCGTCCTTTTAAGTTTTGAATTTAAAGTTCTGTCTACATTCACCCAGCCTCATATATACCTATAAAGTTCATTAGAAAATGAACTAGTATTAAATAAAGATACACCACTAAAGATACACTCCAGTAATAATTTGTGTAACTTTTCAGTAGTATTTTGTATAACTTTTAAAAAATACACTTGAGTTGCACGATGTAATTGGTGCATACAAGACTAAGCCATATCATAAACAATTTATTTTATGTTTCTTAGGCCGTGTTTGGTTTTAAATGGTGGGGGATGAGATACCGATGAAAATGGAAATAGTGGATAACACATGTTTAGTTAGAGTGAAGACAAAGAGGTGGATAAAATTTTACTTATGTCTTATAATAAAAAATAATATTGTATTATTTTATTATTGCATGTTAATGAAATAATGATGAGTGAAGAAAAGGTAAAAAATAGAATAAACAAGTGGGAGAAAAATGATGATACAATTATTTTTTAGTTGTGTTAAACAAGTCTATAAATGTATTATAAAAGTGAATGGTTCATCATGTATTTAGATGAATCAGATGTGCTAATACTAAATTAGATGGAATACATGATGAACCATTCTTTCGTAATGAAATTAGGGTGACTTGCGTATTGTTTAAAAAAAATGACTATATTTACAAATTGGGTCATAATATCTGCACAGAAATGTAATTTTTTCTGCACAGATGTATATTTTTTTCTGCATAAAACCAATTTGTAATTTTTATCAATTTTATGAACCATTTTATAATTTTCCCATGAAATTATTCTAAAGATAATATACAAGTAAATAAATATTTAAAATATAATAATATTAGAGTTGATAGTTCACGCAACCTTGTATAGCCCAGTCTAGCCCATCGAACTAATTGATATCATTAGACTATAGGTTGGACTATCCCAAATTTCTACCAGAGTTGTAAAAAAATATAGTCTAACTCAATTTTATTTTGGCTAACGGTCAATCCTTGTATTTTTCTAACTTTTTAAGTAAAAATATTTATAAACTAAATTATAAATTTTTTAAAATAATTTATGCATAAAAATAATAACTCGTCAAGTGTTCTGTTGAAAAGTTGCTCCTATTTTTATTGAAAAATTACTCTTATTTATACTTATAAGTCAATTTAACGTGGGGTGACTTTTAGTATAAACTAGTTACTTAGCACGTGCTTCGCACGTTATCCGTCACTATGCATATTTTGTGTACGTGGTTATTGAGAAGTAGTGTCATATTATTTTTAATATTTTTGTTTTATAATAGTTGTGACCCAAGAATAGATGCAGGTGGAAGTATGATGAGGTTGTTGATAAGGCGAACTAATTAGAGATGATTATGGAACTATTGCGAGGGCCCAACAGGTCACCAGCTCGCAGAGGTGCCACACTGTCAACTGGGACCGAGGCCAACATAAGGGAGCTTGGCAAGACGAAGAGAGAGCTCGCCCACAAGGTGGCACCCGAGGAGCTCACCTCAGGAGCCCGCCTAGGCACCTCGTCAAGGACCTCGCCGTAGTCCACCATTGCGTCACCCCCAGGATCAGCACAAGGCAGGAGAGCTCGTCAGGTAGCTCGCCTAGCTTGAAGGCCCTCACTCAGGAAGGAGCTCGCCGAGTAGCTCGCCCAGCCTGAAGGCCCAGTTGGCAGATGTACAGATAGGATAGATAGATGTGTAGTAGGAAGGGGCATTGTAAAGGGAGCATTGTGAGGGACCAAGACGAGGGTCGGGAACCTTCGTCAACACCGAAAGCCAAATAGGCTCGTAAGGTGCTACCGCACACTTGCACACCTATAAATAAGACCTCTCTTGTAACTATTACACAACTTCCAATGATAATACACTTTACTTTCTCTCTCTAAACTCTCCACTCTCTCTCTATATTACCCCCAAGAACATTAATTCTTAGATTATTGTTTGGTAGAATTAACACGTTATAACAAGCCACATAAATGAACAACGTTAGAAAATTCTATCAACAATTTGGCGCTAGAAGGAGGGCCGGGGTTAGGGTTTGTTGAAGATTTGAAGATACACACATATTTCCATTCCTCGAACAAAAACCCAGATTTCCGGGCAAAAAACCCGGATTTCCAAATTCGTAAATTCAGCCCGAAAAAGGTTTTCAAACGCACACATGTACACGGATAAACTAAATTTTTGATAATCCGGTACGCGCAAAGCTAGACAAAAACCCTTGAAAAGATAACCTGGCCGGAGACCGCGACCTTCGGCAAGCTACCCCCTACAAAATCCTAAAATGCCTAAGGAACAGACCTCCGCGAACACCCGGAGGTGGAAGGAGGGGAATCAGGACCAAGTCCCGGGGGAGACCTCGCGCCGAGCTCCTTCAAAGAATAATCCTCCACGATCTCCGTGAGTCGTGGTGACCTTGGAGGTCTTAAATCCCGCCCTGAAGGACCTCGCCAACGATCCCGACGAGCTCCAACGCACCATCGCAACCCTTCAGAGGTTGGAACAGAGGCAGCTCGATGAGCTCGCCCTGGTGGCGAGCTCCAGCCACCGAGGCCAGGAAGCAGACCAGGCCAACCCAGGGCACCCAGACCCGGGGAGAGTACAACAACCTCCCCACTGAGCAGGAGGCTAGCTCGGCCCAAGCCCGCCAGCATCGGGAAAGAGCTGGGAAGGACAAAGTGGTGGAGGAGCCCTCCCCACATACTGGGCGAGCTTCGGCCTACGCCGAAGCCTCCGTCAAACACCAATCACAAAGGAGGGAGGTCCTCCAGGGCAGACTAGGGCCCAGGTGCGGGGAGAATGAACGGACAGCTGCCCCGGTCACATCTCATGGGGGAGACTCGGACCTACAACCCCGGAGGTCCGCCCACGACTAGTTGAGAAGGCCCGCGACCGATAGGTTGGGCCCCCACGGCGGACGCCAATTCCAGCCCGCCACGGAGAGGTTACCCCAGAGGGAGGCACCTCAGGGGCGTGCGCCCACGAGACACACGACCTTCGAGCAACCTCCACCGGAGGTGACCCACAGTGACGAGCTGACCTCATTGAAAAAGGTCGTCGAAATGCTACAACCGCAAGTGGCAGCCAAATCTGGCGGACCTGATGCCACCACTCTGCCCACGTCCCCGTTGGCGCCCACCATCCTCCGAGCACCGGTCCAGAAGAAAATTCAATTCCCTGTGATGTCCGCGTACGAGGGCGAATCTGACCCGAAGGTCCACCTGGCCAAGTACGCGGACTTTATGATTTCGGTGGGTGCCACCGACTCCACCCAGTGCTGGAACTTCCCACTAACCCTAGGGGACCGAGCTCACCGCTGGTTCTCATCACTCTACCAGGGGTCAATCCACTCATTTGGCCAGCTCTCGCGGGAGTTCTTGGCCCACTTCTCCGGGTTTGGATCCTACCTCACCCAGAAGCACCGACTCACCAACATCCACCAAGGTGAGAACGAGACCGACCAGCAGTACCTGGAGAGGTTCGATAAGATACTGCTGGAAGGTGAGCCGGTGAGCGAGGACACCAAGGTTGTTGCGGCAATGGTCGGGCTCAGAAAGGGCACCGACCTCTGGAAGGAGATGCACCTCGCATGTCCGAACACTTACACCGAATTCCGCCACAAGGTGGGGGTGTTCGTGGCTATGCAGGAGGCACTACTGAAAGAAGTTGGTGCCCCTGAGGAGAAGAAGCCCTACGGGAAGAAGTTCTGGGGCACATACAAGGCTCCCCGGAACTTGAAGGCCTTCGGCGACGGAGACGAGTTCAAAGAAAAACTCAACCAAGTCTTCACCGTCTCCGTCGACCACGTCTTTACGGCGGTCAAAGACAAGGCCTTGTTGGAGGAGCCGAGAAGGATCCGCCAAGACCGCGCGAAGCTCAATCCCAACAAGTACTGCGCCTACCACCAATCAATCGGCCACTTCACCAGCGAATGCCGAGACCTCCTCAAATAATTGTGGAAATTTTACGAGGATGGGAAGCTGACCGAGTTTGTGAAGAAAGCCCCGACTAAGAGACCCAGGTTCGAGAGAAGGGAGGTCTCCGATGACGAGAAAGAGGACGCGGTCCAACGCGGTCCTCAAAACATGCGAATGGCATCTCCCCAACCTCAGCAAAACTTAGAGCCCACCCGAGAACTCTTAGTTCTCGAAGAAGAAATCGGTGCTGCCGGAGGTCTCCAAGACGGGGGATCCTCCATTTCCAGGAGAAAAAGAAAGGCCGAGATCCGGTCCATAAACCAGGTCCAGGAAGGCAGCTCCAACACCAGGCCCGTCGCACAACTTACTGACGAGCTAACATTCTCCTCGGTGGACCTGGAGGGGGTACTGACGCCCCACAACGACTCGTTGGTGACAACCTCCAACATCATGAACATCCGAGTTCACAGGCTACTTGTGGACACCGGCGCTTTCACCAACATACTCTTCAAATCCACCTTAGATGCCTTAGGTGATTTTGAGTCGTATTTAGAACCTAGCAATGCTAGGATAGTGGGGTTCGGAGAAGCTGTAACCGTCCCCCTAGGTCGCATTAGGTTGAGCGTCCAACTTGTATCGGCCGAGGACCCGGAGCGGAGGCTGACTAAGTTAGTAGATTTCCTAGTTGTCGACCAGCAGTCCTCCTACAACGGGTTCCTTGGCTGCCCGTTTATTAATGAATTTAAAGTGGCGTGTTTGACCTACTACTACTGTTTGAAATTCCCAACTCCGAAAGGTGCCAGAACTATCAAAGGCGACCAGAAAAAGGTCAGAGAGTGTTTGCTCCAAATCAAGGATGGTCGGGTCAAAAAGTCTGTGACGCAAGTTCACATCCTTGAAGAGGATGTACAGATTCCAGCAGACAAGTCGAACATCCTAGACATCATCTCAACAGAAACTGAGTTGATGGAGGTAGGCGACCTGCCGGAATCAATGATAGAAATAGACCAAGTCCCGGGACGTGCGCAAAACATACAACCGACGCCTACGGAGGAAATAGTGGAAGCTCAAAATGGCTAAGTGCAAGAACCTACGCAAAGCTCACTACCTACACCCATGGAGGTGGTCCAGGGTGCCCAAGGCGGTAGACCTGCGGGAGATCAAGAACAAGTGCAAATGGATGTTGATCCAACTCCCCTATTCGCAGGACCTCCGCAAATCAGGGAACCATCAGAAATACTAACAGCTGACGAACGACCCCAAGTCGAAGGTGGGACCGATGACCTCGAGCCGCGCCTAGGTCATAAACCTGCGCAGATGTCACAAGAGGAGTGGGATGAGTTCATCAGTGACCCGAGGTGGAAAAGTCAGAAATGGAAGGCCACCCCCGTGGAAGAATTGACAGCACTCCCGGTGGACCCGGAAAGGGACTTGGAGCTTTTTATAGGTTCCGAGTTACCTGAACCGTACCGGTCGAGGATGGAGCTGTTTCTGATGTCCAACTTGGACGTATTTGCCTGGTCCCATGAAGACATGACGGGAATTCCGTTGGAACACGCTTGTCACAGACTTAACATAGATCCGATAAGGGGACCTGTCCGCCAAAAACGAAGAAAGTATGGACCAGACAAGTATGCGGCCCTGACCGTCGAAGTGGGAAAGCTGTTGGACAACAAGCTGATCAAGGAAGCCTTATGTCCGCAGTGGGTTGCGAACCCCATCCTAGTGAATAAGGCCAATGGGACGTGGAGACTATGCATAGATTTCACAGACCTGAACAAGGCCAGCCCGAAGAACAACTTCCACTACCCCACATTGATCAGCTTGTAGATAACACCGCAGGCCATGAAATGATGACATTAATGGATGCCTTTGCGGGCTATCACCATATAGCATTGCACCCAGATGACCAGGAACATACGGCGTTCTACACCAACAAAAACATGTATTATTGGGAAAGGATGTCGTTCGGACTTATCAACGCCGGAGCAACCTACCAAAGGTTGGTGAATAAGATGTTTGACCAACACATTGGAGAATCTATGGAGGTGTACGTGGACGACATAGTAGTCAAGAGTCTGAGAAAGGAGGATCACCTTGACCACCTAAAACTGACCTTCGACATACTGCGCCACTACAACATGAAGTTGAACCCCAAGAAAACCAGCTTCGGCATACATTCAGGAAAGTTCCTGGGGCACCTGGTGAGCCAGCGAGGAATCGAGGTCAACCCCACGCAGGTCCAATGCATAATCGAGATAGGCGTACCCGATTCCGTGCAGAAAATCCAGAGGTTAACCGGGTGTATGGCAGCCTTGAACAGATTTAACTCCAGGTCCGGTGATCGAAACCATTCGTTTTTCGAGGCGATCAAGGCAAACACATGAAGGTATAAAGAGGCGGCCAAAGCCAACAAGCTCCACCTCAAAAACCACTTCGTGTGGACAAGTGAATGCCAGCGAGCCTTCGAAGACATCAAAACATACATGGCAGATACGCAGGTCCTATCAAAGTCGATACCCGGAGAGAAGTTATACCTCTACCTGGCCGCGTCGGAGGTTGCCATTAGCTCCGTCCTAGTCCGAGAAGAGGCAAAAACACACCTACTAGTGTACTACGTGAGCCAAGTCTTACACGAAGCTGAGTTGCGGTATACCCCGACGGAGAAGCTAGCTTACGCACTGGTGATGAGTGTTAGAAAATTGAGGCCTTACTTCTTCGACCACCCAGTGGAGGTGTTGACAACATTCCCACTTAGGCAAATACTACAACGGCCGGACACTGCGGGACGCTTGTTGAAATGGTCACTAGAAGTTAGCCAATACGGTATAACCTACGCACCCCGAACAACGATCAAGGGACAAGCGCTAGCCGACTTTATTGTCGAGTTAACTTTCCCACAAGATCCGACGAGGGGGCGTATAGCTCCGTGGCACCTCTACGTAGACGGGTCATCAACTAGCACAGCAGCAGGAGCCGGAGTAGTCATGATTAGCCCAGACAGACAAGTCTTCACCTCCGCAATCCGGTTCGACTTTAGAGCAACCAACAACGAGGCGGAGTATGAAGCTTTGATAGCCGGACTTAGGTTATCATTAGCTGTGGGGGCAACCAATCTTCAAATTTTTGGAGATTCCCAGCTAATAATATCCCAAGTCCGGGGGGAGTATGAAGTAAAAGATCAGCAAATGATGACCTACCAGAAGATAGCGACACATCTGATCTCGATGTTTATGCAAGTTTACAATAATCAGATACAGAGGCTAGAAAACACACAAGTGGACGCACTAGCCCGGCTAGCTACCAGCAACGGTGAAGCCGACCTGACGGAGGTTATCATCACCAATCTGAAAAACCCCTCGACATCTGATTACAAAGTAAATCAGACCTCGAGTGGGGGGCAAGAGCAGGAAGATGGTGAAGATTGGTGTATTCCGATCCAAAAATATTTAAAGGACGGAGAGACCCAAGAGGACCCATGGGAAGCTAGCCGGCTAGTGAAGCAGACAGCCTGATATACGTTGGTGGATGGCCAACTCTACAAACGTGGATTCTCTCTACCCCTACTCAAATACTTATCTAAGAAGCAGGGGTCCGAAGTGTTAGAAGAAATTCACGAAGGGATTTGCGGAAGTCACGCTGGGGGGAAAACCTTGGCATACAAGACAATCAGACAAGGGTACTACTGGCCCACTCTTCGCAAGGATGCCATTAGCTTCGCGCGGAAGTGCCGAAAGTGTCAACATTTCGCACCTAACATCCACTCCGGGCCAACCAACTGAAGTCAGTCTTCAGCCCGTGACCTTTCGCAAAATGGGGTATCGACTTGATTCGGCCCATTTCCACCTGGCAGAGGCGGTGTAAAGTTTGTTGTCGTAGCAGTAGACTACTACACTAAATGGGCCGAAGCCGAAGCGCTCACAACAATAACACAAGAAAGGATGATCGACTTCATCTGGAAAAATCTGATCTGCCGGTTCGAACTCCCGTAGTCGATCATCACAGATAATGGAAGGCAGTTTGACGGCCAAAAGTTGAGAGACTTATATAGTTCGTGGAACATCAAGAAGCACTACTCCACTCCATACCATCCACAGTCAAACGGCCAGGTTGAGGCGGTCAATAAAATCTTGAAACACACATTGAAGCTCCGCCTCGAAGACAAGAAAGGTAGCTGGGCGGACGAACTCCCGGAGGTCCTATGGTCTTACAGAACATCATACCAAGCTAGCACCGGAGAGACCCCGTTCGCCTTAGCCTTCGGGACTGAAGCGGTAGTACCCGTCGAAGTTCAGAACAAGACTTGGAAGGTGGTAGGATTTGATGAAGAAAAGAATGACGAAGCCTTGGCAGTTGAAAAAGATCTAATCGAAGAAACCAGAGCTTCGTCGGAAATGGAAAATGCCACCTACAAGTGTAGAGCAGAAAAGTACTACAACTCCCAGGTCCGTGACCGAAGGTTCAAAGTTGGGGATCTAGTACTTAAAAAGAAACTGATGGCCCCACCAGGCTTGTTCGGGTCAAACTGGGAAGGACCGTTCCGGGTCACCGCAGCCTGGGCAAACGACACTTATGATCTCGAAGACACAGAAGGCAAAGCCTCGTCGTACACCTGGAGCGCATCCCACTTAAAAAAGTTTTATCAATAGACCAGGATCCTGTAATAGACTAGTCGAAGGTTCGCATCAGAAATATTGATAGCAACCACTGTAAATTACGTTGCTATGAAAAGGTGGAAAAATTCAGTAAAGTCAGAAAAATTGTCAGCCATGCGAGCTTCTACAGCTCGCCAGCTAGGCGAGCTACTGCAGCTCGCCAACTAGGCGAGCTCCTATAGCTCGCCCATTGTTCGAAGGTGTTAACCCACTGTAGCTCGCCAAGTGTTAGAAGCTTCGTAATGCGCAAGGACCAAGGTCCCAAACGTTATAATTAAAATGCTCGAAGGCAAAGGCCAAAGTGCCCAAGGTCGTGAAGGTACCCTTCTTAAAGGATTGCCAAGCACCTACTGCCATAAGTTAGAAAAATTCTCGAAAAAGACAAAAAAACGTCTAAGGCGAGGTTCATGAAACCCAACTGCCCAACGTGAATTAAACAAAGTACAACTCGCAACCCCAAGTGGTCTAAGACGAGCGATTCACAACCCTAAGTGGTGTAAGACGAAGAATACGTACTATTAAAATAGAGGTACAATTCGTAGTCTTAAGTGACGTAAAATGAACGATTCGCTTCTCAAAGCAGAGTAAGACGAAGAATTAAGTACCCGAAATGCAGACGAGCTAATGAAAGATATAATGTAAAGCGCGAAGACGTAAGTAAAAAGAGTTAGAACAAAAAGCTCGGATTTCCATTCAAAAATACTGGGGAAATTTTCAAGCAAAAAATGATGCCTGAAAAAATCCTAAGTATGAGTAGTGTTACTGGCCACAAAGGCCGACCAGCTGACCATCTGTGAAGTACAAAAAGCTCCTTCTAGGTGAGCTGCACGTGCCTGACGAGCTACAACTACTTAAACAAAAAGTAAAAAAAACTACAAAAAGCTCCTTCTGGGCGAGCTATGCAGCCCGGCGAGCTACTAAGACTTACAAAAATTAAACAAGAAACTAATCTAAGAATCCGGAGCAGTGGGGGCGGCAGGGACGTCGGCGGGGTTTGGGGCGACCTGGCCGGCCATAAGGGCGAGCTCGGCCTCAGAGGTGATGTTGCCCGTGAGCCCGCTGGTGTCGAGCTCGCCGATGTTCAGCATAGCATCTCCACAAGCATCCTGAAGCTGCTCCACGGTGGGCGGGGTCCGTCCCCCTCGTTGGCGACCTCCGTTTCACTGACGTTCAATTCCGGCACTGGGATGGTGTTGATGATCTTGAACCGTGCCGGAACGAAATTGAGAGGAATCCCAAGTGCTGGGAGGTCGCCAATATCCAATTCGGTGTCGTCGGGGAAGGGGACCCTATCCAAGCAGTCTTTGAAGTCCCCCACCACGGCTTTTATCTCATCGTCGCGATGAGTTCACGCCCACCAGAGGGCCCTCAAGACCTCGGCATAGCATTGGACGAAGCCCCTATCCGAGGCCTTGGCTCTTGCGGCGACCAGGTCCGCCAAGGAGGACGCGTTGGTGCGAAGCTCGGCAACCTTGTTTACCTTGGCCGAAAGCTCCTCCCTCAGCTTTGAACACTCATCATCAGAGCTCCTCGCTAGGCCCCGCTGCAAACTCAGCTCCTTTTTGGTCAGAGCATGACCTTGAGCCGGGCATCGGCGTCCTTCTGGAAGGACGCGAGCTGCTTTTGGAGTTGGGTGAGGTTGTCCAAAGCACTTCGCTCTGACTCCAAAGCCGCGGCCGCCCTCCCCTCAGCGAGCTCCAAGTCCTTTTTCAATTTGTCGGCCTTCCCCGCCATCGCCAGGTAGGCCTCATTTCTCTTTTGGCGACCCTCCTCCAGCTAGGCGACCTGCTCCATCGCCTTGTGGTTCGCGAGCAGCAGCCCGCTTGCATAGTACGACGAGAGCAAGAGGTTCTCAGTGGGGCTCTGGTCATTGATGGTCGCCACTTGAGGAGTGGACCAAAACCTCGGTGTCTCACTCACAGTATTCCGAACGAGGCCCGGAGGAAGCATGCGCATCGAAGTCAGTGAGCGAGATCGCTCATAGGCATGGATAGCCTCGTGCCGGTTCGGATGACCGATGGGGGCATAGCTGCGAGGTCAAAGCAGTTGGAGTTAGAAAAAATGAAAACATGAAAAAGCAATAGGGTTAGAGGCTAAGAAGGCGAACTACTTACTAAGCTCGCTCGGGGTCCCATCCCAGGAGCGTATCGTCAGTTGTTTGAATCCCGAAGGGAGATGAGAAAGGTGGCGACCTCTGAAGGGGCGCGACTGCCAGCGGGGCTATCGAGTGGGCCGATCCCCTTTGAGCCGATCTCGTGTCAGCTCGTCTAGTATGCTCAAACCCCTCCTCGTCGCGAAGACCTGAGCAGGCTCGCTTGTAGGCTGGCGCATCATCCCCCCTACGCGGGACCCATCCCCGCGGTGAAGCCTCTTGGATTGGTCTTGGAGACCTCGCCCTCCACCATGGCCGGTCCCGACGACCTCTGTAGCCTTCGTCTTCGTGGGGGCTTTAGTTTGCCACTTTTAGGTCCCGGACCCACCTACCTCGCCCTTCTTCTGGGCGAGCTCGGCTTTTTTACTCGCATCCAGTGCAAGTAGCGAGGGCGGAACGAGCTTATTGGGGTGGGGTGGCCCATGGCAAACCGGCGGGCTACTTCGTGGTAAGCGCCCGGGATCTCAGCGATGGGAAAAGCGACGAAGCTACCACCTGCAAGAATCAGAGCAGCGAAGTCAGCATCTGAGCGAGCTCCGCACCATAGAGGGCGAGCTCCTACAAGATTGAGGACCTGGAAGTTCGGGACCTTGAAGGGCGAGGTGATGTGGCAAGGTGAGGAGCCCGGCAAGTCTGAGACAATGGTGCTTGTACAGGTGGGCGACCTCTCTATCCTTCCCGCTCCTCAAACAGCAAATAGCCTGCACCACGTCGAACTCAACCGACACCTCGGGTCTGCCTCGACTGGACTTGTGACGTTTCAAAACTGCAAAAAGAAAGAGAATTAGATTAGTAAATCTAATCCAACCCACACACACCAAAATGGGCGACCTACTGCTGGCTTCCCCATATCCCTCGGGGGTAGGAATGCGTCCGCCTCGCCCGGAGTACGTGTCGGAAGCTCGCCAATCTCCGAATTGCTCCTTCCAGTCGCGGACCTTGTTCGGCAAGATCCCAATAAATTTTTCTCCTGGGCGAGCTTTCAGGTAATAGTATCCTGCGCCATCATTCACTTGATTAGTCACAACGAAGAGCTCACCCAGGTCCGCCGAGGTCACCCGCTTCTCATAGCCCTCCAATCCGAAAACAGCTAGGGTGGCGAGGAGGTTGCTCCAAGCGTTCGGGGTGAGCTGAGTAATGGCCAAATTATTGTCAAGGAGAAATTGACCAATAATTGGGTGCAGGGGCAGTGTGAGCCCGGCCTCGAGAGTATGAACATTGATGGCCGTTAATCCTTCAGGGGGCGCATCGGCCCGCTCATTCTTCTCGGGGGCATACATGAAGATGTCGAGCGGGATGCGGAACTTCTTGCAAATGTTGGGAAGGGAGTACTCATTGATGGTACTCACGACCTCGCCAGCTTTGTAATCCGAAGGGGCGACCTCCTCCGGATCGAGGGGGAGTACTCGGTCCGGGCAAGGGAAGCTCGTCGCGTGCTCAGCGACATATTCATCCCAGTCGAAGGGATGGATGACCTCATCAGAGACTTGGTGCTCCACCAACTGAGGCTCCGGGAAACCGATGGAGCGAAACCACTCTATCGTAACTTCCTCCAGGTCGCCTTCTTCCTCGCCGGCCTCAACGGGCCCTTCGTTGCCACTGGCAATCCTTTCCTCATGGGCGACATCCTCGCCTTCCTCCCATACCTCGCGGTAGACCGCACTGGAGGCCCCTTCCTCCGAGTCAGAGCGGACCTCGCCAGGGAGCTCGCCGGAGTTCAGGCGAGCTACCGAGGCTGCCTCGGAGCTGGAGCCGATCACTATGGGGGAGATAAGAGGGATAGGCTCGTTCTCGGTCATCGGTTGCTTCTCGGGATTGCGGTTTGAGAGGGTCTCACTCGATTCATGGGATGACATGATCGGGACGAGGTTCGAAAAGTTCCAAAATGATCCAAGGATTTCAGTCACCGGAGCTGCGGTACAAAGTCGGTCGAAAAGCTCGAAAAGTTCTCGGGAATATCTCAAATTTCTAAAAACTCAGAGAAATGGGAAGAAAGAGGAGTCCAAATCTGCAATAAAAAGAAAGAAAGAAGAAAAGGGGGATGTTCTACCTTGGGCACTCAAAACTCCGTCGGATGCAAAGGGAAATGTCCGCCGGAAAATCGCTCTGAGAAATGGAAATAGCAAAAGTGAGAAATGAGTTAGTTTTCTCATATTTATAGACTCCGGGCGAGCTCGAATATTCGGAAAGTGGGGGGGCCATTTTGCAAAGAATTTGAAAGTTGTCATTATGGAGGGCGGGAACTGGGGCCTAAAAAGGCGTGCACGACGCTTGGATTCCCGTACCACATCGGCCCGCAAACTGCCACTAAGGGAGCTCGCCCACGTAGCTCGGCACATACCCAAGGGTAGTTTGCCAGCATTCGAGTCATCATACGAGAGATAAGTCAGCTCGCCCACACATTAGATGAGTCATGATGTGAGCGAGCTGGGGGACAAATGTTGATAAGGCGAACTAATTAGAGATGATTATGGAACTAATTACAGTGCATCACATGAGAAGACAAAATCATGCCTTCAAGAATCAAGATTTCAAGAAGACGCATCGTCTGAAAAGACGGAATAATCATGCCTCTAAAGGCACATCATCTTAAAAGACGGAATAATCATGCCTCTAAAGGCGCATCGCTTAAGAAAGCGGAATCATGCCTTCAAAAATCGAGATTTTGAGAAGGTGCATCGTCTGAAAAGAAGGAATAATCATGTCTGTGAAGGCGCATCGCCTAAGAAAGCGGAATCATTATGCCTTTTAAGGCGTATCACCGATGAAGGCGGAAGAAATCATGGTTTGTATTACTCTTGCTCAGATGGAGGTTGTACTTCTTGAGTGTGAGTATTTTGATAAATTGTTTATTCTAGGGGGCGAGATTTATAAGTTGTCCGTATGTCGGAAATATTTGCCTTTTTAAAAAAAAGGTTGTAAATTTGGACTCAGGGAGATAATTAGCTGCGCCTGATCCTAAACGTCGTAACAAATTAAAAGCCAGATAATTAGCTCGCTGATTTATTCGCACGTATACACTCTTGAGAGTTTATTGATTTGAGTTTAGGGAGATGACTAGCTACGCCTGAACATGATCGTCAGAATAGTTTGAAAGCAAGATAATTAGCTCACCGACTATTCTCTGACGTGTTTTCCTTTTTAAAGGTTATTAGTCTGGATTCAGGGAGATAATTAGCTACGCCTGAACCCAATTGTCAAAGTGTTTTAAAAGTAAGATAATTAGTTCGCTGACAACTTCGTAAAGATCATGCCCTTAGAGATAATTAGCTAGTCAGGGGATTTTATTTGATCGCACCTCACGCTAAGTTCTGTTTGCAAGATAATTAGCTCACCAAAGAACTTAACTAGGATGACTTTGCCCCAACCCACGATTATGCTCGGCTGGTGATGGGGGATCTCACGTAGGATGTGAGATCGTTCGGGCCTTGCTTGCTCAAGGAGCTTCGGCGCGGTGTTTGGGACTTGCTAGCTCAATGTGCTTTGACGCAAGGTATTATAAATATTATTTTTGCAAAGAAATGAAAAACTTTTTCTTTGTTCACAAGGGATTTTTACGTGCCCCTGGGGTATTAAAAATATGCTATAAAAAAGTGTTTTCAATACGTGAGTTTTTCGACTAGCAATTTGATTACAAAATTTATTCAAAAACATACTATGTGCTCTCAACATAGGGTAATGTATTTGAATTTTATGAAATTCAAAGTATAAGCAATTATTTTTATTTTGGATTTTCCAAAATCATTTTCAAGTTATATGAACCATAAGCCCCCCGACTTTTTAACATGCTTGATAATTTTAATTGAAACATATTAAAAAGATGTTTGTTGGAGAATACCTAATTGGGGGTGGGCAAAAGGTCTTGCCCGATGAATCTCTGAAGCCGTTGAGGATGTTCCGCAAGCTTTTGTGAGTTTTTCCGTCTTAATGAGATAGTAATGCAATAAAACACATAAATTAAAGATGAATAACGATTGGAAAGAAATAATATCGCTGCTACTACGTAGACTACGAAATTTTATCTTTCTAGCATTCATTCATTTCCATGCCACTGATTTTTTTTCCCTTATTGGATAAGTGCCTGGAAAATAAATCAAATTACCCATTTATTCCAGCCCAAAACCATACCCATAAAGAAGTAAACCAAAGAGCAGCTTTAAAAAGTAGCCCAAATGCCTAATTGAGGGCCCAATAAATTCAGATAGGGCACTATCACGAAGACTTCTGAGATATGATATCACGGAGACGATGCACGATTGCTCCTCTATCGACGATTTTTGTGGCAACTATTAATCGGATGCGGGTCGACGTCGACCTCGACCTCAAAGGCTTGCGGACTGAGGTTAGACAGAGATGGTTCCCATCCGTTATGAGGTTTGAGGCTGATGGCAGTGTGGCCGAGTGGTGGAGGCCGGTGGTTGCAATTGGCGGTCGATTGAAAACCGATTAGTGGGAAGTGCATAGAGGTGAGGCCGCGTGGGGCGGCTATCTGCAGCGGTGAGCACAGGATGGAGCGAGGCGGTGAGACCTGCGAGCAGCGGGTGTCGACAAGATGAGCATCGCCTCAACACACAGTGCTTGGAATCATTGGGAGAGCGAGCCTGTGAAAGCTCCGATCGCTCCAGGGGAAATGGCGGCGAAGGGGTTGCGCCAGGCGTCCCCAGTGCTCGGACGTGGTCGCCGCGAGGAAGATTCCCTCGCCTCTGTATCCACGGGTCTAAGAAACATCTTCGATCGGAAATTTTCGCGATTGTGATCGTGGTTGCGAGGAAGGCTTTGGTCGCCGAAATTTAGACGAGATCAGGCAGTGGGGAGACTGGCGGACTCGGCGAGGAGTAACTCGGACTCGCCAAGGAGTAATGGCGGCCTTGATTCAGTTGCTTGTCCCCTATGGTTGATCGCGTTTGGCTCGCGCGAGGGGGCCATAACCGGCGTGATTGGAGCCGTACACTTGCGACCTTGTTCTATCCTGTTTATGTGGAAAATTGAGCCGAGCGAGAATCGGCGTGGTCTGATTTGTGCTGACGATTCTGGAAAATGCTTAGTCTCGCGGGTCTGTGGATGATGAGCTGTTGTTGGCGACTTGGAGGCCAGTTGGTGACTGTTGCCCGTATTGGACGGCGGCATTTCCTTCGAAATTGCGATTACGAGGATGGTGTACCAGCTAGATCTTCATTGACCCGGTCAGAGTAACACTTATCGTCATCCCATTGAATGGGCGGTGTACGGTTGAGATTAGAAGATAACCAATCCAAGGGCCAAGGATCACCACCTCCTGGACCAGAAATTGTTCTTTGTGCACATTCCAAGTTCTTCCTTACAAAATCGACTTCGGTGACAGAGAGAAATTTTTATTAATGGCAGCATGACTTACAGCTTGATTAGCGTTCCTATGCGCCAATTTTGATGTGATATAGGAGGAAATGGCAATGCTTCATCTCTTCTTTTCCTTTCTTGATTTTTTTTCCTTTTTGGAAACTTCCTCCAGTTACGGTGAAGAGCTAATTAATATCAAAATGGCCGAGCATTTCGCTCGTCGCGGGCTGTGTGGAGCCTGATTGTGCTTGGTGGCTAGTCGTGCTCGACGACGGAGGTTTTGCCTGAGCGTGGAGGTAAACGGCGTGATACCTAGTAGTTGGAGGCTGAGGAGGTCGCTGCCTGCGAAACAGCAGTCAAAGGGGAACGGAACTTGAGGTCGTCTGGTGGCCAGGCGTGGAAGCCGTTCGGCAGGGAGCCAGGCGTGGAGTTCTTTGATCCTTGCTGCTCAATTGATTCCGTTAACATTTACAGTAGGCTTCAGATCAATTTTTCAGCCTAGACAGATTTCTCGCTTTACTGGCATTTCCCTAATTCCGGCATGAATGGGCAGTGAGCGAGATAGAAACAGTCGAGCGATGATGGAGAATTCGAGGTGACAGGCTCCAATTATAGGCGGCTGAGCTTCAGGCCGGCCTTCGTCGTTCTTTTGCAATTTGCAGCGCTTTCAATTATGCTTCTGTCAAACTAAGTGAATATATGTGTTAGTTGGATTTCTATTCTGGATATTTGAATTGAATTTTTTTTTAATTCTGCATGAACTAATTCATAAAATAGTTTTTCTGTTTCCATGTTGAAACTATGAAAACATGGATTGAATTTTTAGAATCTCCTCAACTTAATCAAACACCAACAGAAATATAATCTGTAAAAAGAAATTGATAAAAGGAGAAATTAGCTTTCAACTCGATGTTGTTTTACAATCTTCAACATGAACAACAATCTATGAAAATATAGTGATGATTCGGAGGTTGGACACTTCTTCTAGCGCCATTTGTTGTTATCGATTTATCGGGTTTCAGGATTGTATGAATGTGGCTATAGGGGTATCCCGATAAATGGATAAAAACAATAATCGTGAGTAAAAAGCTAAAGAACAACAACACTGCGGGAGAAGCTTGAGAGTCTCTCTCTTGAATATGGCTTTGAGTGCTCCAAGAAGAGCCCCTAGCCTTTGTCAGTATTATTTCTTGAATCATATTCCAATCTTTACAAATGTGGATGATGCCCTCTATTTATAGAGGGTCAATCATAAAATAATGAAAAGACCTATTTGCCCTTCACATTTTGGCCTATTACAAATAAGTATAAACAGGCCCTATACTATTACATTAGGAAAATTCGGCCCATTTAGGGTTAAACCCGGGTTCCAGTAGACCCCAGTTTAGAGGCCCAAATTCATATATTTCTGGTCACAACACATATATCCAAAATTTGAAACGTCATAAATAAAGTCTTTAACCCGGAAAATAGTGTTCACTATTATAGCGTAGAAAAAAAGTCAAATGTTGGAGTGACTTTTTGAGATGATGGATTTCATTCTTTGTTTTAAATTATTGAGATTTAACCTTCTTTTTTTTTTTCTAATTTTACCTCGATTTCAATCTATCATAATTTGAGATTTACTTTTATTGATTAATTAAAGTCGAAAATAAGGAATGTAATGATAAAGAAAATAATTAATGAGTGATAAATTTATCATTACATACTCTTTCTTTATTTTACCAATAAATTTTAAAATAACAATTAATGAAGAATGAATTATTTGAAAAGTAAAATCTCCAAAAAAAGAAAAATCTTTGACTTTTTAAAGATAAGATTATATTATCTTTATTAGATAAAATTGTAATGAACACAGATTGTAAAAGAGGAAAATTGTAATGAATACAGATGGTAAAAGGAGAAACTCGTAATAAATACAGATTGCAAAGGAGAGAGGAAGAATTTAAAAAAAATTGTATTTTTAAAAGTGGTATGTAAAATCATATTTCTATTACAGACTTATTTCTTAAATAAATATGTTCTCATCTTTAAAAGTAAAAAAGGAGAACTTTTTGAAATGTGCTTGACTAGATAATATGATTGTTGACATAAGTATTTATGAAATATTTCACATGTAAAATATATTTAAAATAGCATAAGTTTAAAAAATTTGTCCAAAAAAAAAAATTATGAATTCTAAACGGGTCAAGTCGGGTTAAAATAAAATATTTTGAAAAAATTCAATCAAGACTTATATCACAATTTTTGCCTTCAGACTATGTTATTATATGGATAAAAGTGTGTTACTAAAAGACAAAATGTGTGTTATCAGTCCTTAAAAAATTAAAATTTTGTACTTTTATAGTAACTATAAGAACAAGTGTGTATTTTTTACTAAAATAAATTATGTTCCTTAATTTATTTCATCATCTCTTTTGTTGTTTCATGTTGATATATTGTTTATTTAGTAAAATAACACCTTTTATTTTTGTCAAATATGAATTTAAAATAAACGCATGCCATGTTAAATATAATACAAAGAAGGACATAGTTTATCTTAAAAATACAAAAATGGGTAAGCGTGCAAAAATTATAAAAAAAAACACACTCAAAATAAGATTTAAAATAAACGTGCAAATATTTTAAAAGTTGCACGTTGTGCATATTTATATATGCATGCTTTTCTGGGAAGTAATTATTTGATGATTGTTAATATAAAATAATTAACTATTAGTTATAATGTATACCAACTGGATTCATATTTTGAGATCAATGGAATTCACACTTCTTAAAATTCATTGTTTGCGTTCAGTTATTTTACTTATATTAGTTGTGATTGTATATTCATGTGCATGTATATAGCGAGTCAAATGTAAACAAATGTTCATAAATTTCAATAATAAACTAATTATTTTATCCAAAAGTCAAATTATAGATGAACAAATAAATTTAGGGTCATTTACATATTGATTCAAAAAAATCACTATATTTACAAATTGATTCAAAAAATTTGCACGGTAGTATGTTTTTTTTTTCCACGGGACCGATACGTAATTTTTGTCAATTTGTTGAACCATATTGTACTTTTCCCATAAATTTATATTAATTGATATATAAGTAATAATTATTTTAATTGCATGTGTTTTAAGTTTTAACCCGTGTTTTAAAAGTAGTCGGTCGACTAGAGCGACCAATCAAAAATTAGTCGAAATCGCCTAAACAAAAAATAAAAATAATTATTTAATAAATTAATAATTTATTATACATTAAGTCATACAAAAATATCACTATTTTTTAATATTAAAATCATAAGTTATATCATCATCCTAAACAATACCATGAACAACTCAAAATTTAATAAAGTCATAATGTGAATAAAAATACATCATATATAAGTTCATAGTACATAATTTTAAGTTCTACATTTTAAAAATGATAAAATACAATAGTTAAAGGTGTTCTCAAAATTTAATAAAGTCATATTGTGAATAAAAATACATCATATATAAGTTCATAGTACTTAATTTTAAGTTCTACATAAAAAAAATGATAAAATACAATAGTTAAAGGTGTTCTCAAAATTTAAATTGGTATTACTACTTACTAATTAATAATCTAGGATTTGAGAAAAAAAATCAAATAGCGCCTAGTCGATTCTTGTCGTCGACTAATGTTTTGAACTTTTTTTGTTGTTTCAATGTAAAATGCAACGGCCTACCGGCGACTAGCGACTAGATGGCCGACTATGCCATTTTTCAGAACACTAACTTTAACTAAAGACCAAAATTCAACTCGTTACATTTATTAATTAATTGAACAAATGATAAAAGACTCCAAATTTATTTAGGAAAAATTACAATATGGTTCACAAAATTGACATTAGTTACAAATAGGTTCTGTGCAGAAAAAAAAAATGCTTCTATGCATGAAAAAAATGTGCTTCTGTGCAAATATTATGAACCAATTTGTAAATATAGTGATTTTTTTTAACCAATATGTAAATCACTCATTTATTTATTACATACAAACCAAAGAGAAGGAGAAAATTATGTCTAATATATAATATTGTAGGCAATGAACGTGCTCACCCCGGTCATGAATCTGAAAGTCCTGCTGACACACTCATGAGAATAAAACTGAAACAAAAATATCTTGATTAGTAAGTGTCTTTAATGCACAGGATCATAGTGCAACTCAAGTATATTTTACGCATTGTCAGTTGTTTTATTAAAATGTTGTGTTTGTTCACACTGAACAATTACAATATGGTACGATTCAAGTATATCGTTAAAGAGTATAAATTGTTTTAGGGAAAATCACAAAATGGTTCACAAAATTGACAAAAATTATAAATTGGTTCTGTGCAGAAAAAATATACACTTCTGTGCAGGAAAAAATTACACTTCTGTGCAGATATTGTGAATCAATTTGTAAATATAGTCACTTTTTTGAACCAATACGTAATTCACCCATTGTTTTATTGAACGATTGAGGCTGTTTACTATGAATAATTGCAATCGTCCAATCGTTATTGTTGAGTGCAAACATCCGCAACTGGTCAACAAAAATAGTTGACACTATTTAGAAGTGCACTTAAGTTGCATGCATGATACACTTGATGCATAAAAAGTTGACTCTAGACATAAATTAATGAAGAATGAAGGAGTATAATTTATTTGAAAAGTAAAATCTCAAAAAAAGAAAAATCTTTTACTTTTTAAAGATAAGATTATATTATCTTTATTAGATAAAATTGTAATGAACACAGATTGTAAAAGAGAAAAATTATAATGAATACAGATGATAAAAGAGGAAATTGTAATAATACATGCTCTATCAAAATAAAAAATAATAAATTCCCACCTTTTTCTCCACTTAAAAAATATAATAATTTTTTTTAATCTTTATTATTCCTTAGTTTCAGAATAAATTTATTTTTTAAAAATTGAATATATTTTAAAAAATATTATAAACAAGAAACACCGTGCAATTCAAATGCACTTTAAGTAATATTGGTTGTTTTACTGCACAGTGGCAACTGTCTAACTGTTGTTGTTTAGGAAAAACAAATTCTACAACTTTAAATGAAAAAAATTAATATTATTTCAAATTACACTTGAATTGTGTGTTGCATGTGTGATAGATTGCATAAAATACCTATTTGTTGTCATATTTTCCCATGTTTTAGATGTCAATCAATCCTTAAATAGTTATTTTGATCAATTTTCATATTTTGTAGGTTCAATACAAATTTAATTGAAATTCAAGACAATTTGGAGTGATTTTTGAAGAAGTGAAATTGAATTCTCCAAAGAAGAAAGAATCGGAAGATGTCTCAGCACAAGGCATGGACACGCTTAATGTCTAGACGAAAATTCTCAAAAGTGTCGTCCATATCTTTACTCAAAACTAAAATATAATTCTTTCTAATGATTTAGGAGTCTTATATATATATTTAGATTAATATTTTAGGTAGTAGTTATCTTTTTATTATAGATAAGTTTTTAAAATTAGTTTCTGAACTTCTTATTTGGTAACTTACAAATAGAATAGTATTATAGATATGTAGGGAGGATTATTCACAGAATCCTATTCTTCAGAATTCTTATTCATATTAAAAGTTTTATTTGGAAGTAATATCTATCTTGAGTAACATTTATATTTCTAACCATGAATGATTGAAGATTTGATTCTACACAATGTGAGATCTAATCAGTTTCCATTCTCTTTTACTATATATTATTCATATATCTTCTGTATTTGATTACATCATTTGGCGAGTTATTTATTGTTAGTTGTTAGTAGTTAGTAGTTAGAATTCTGTTAGTTCACCAAGTCTCCAAATACTCCAAGTTTTTTCTCCAAGCCACCTTATATCTTCCTTAATTTGTTCCCAAAGGAAATTGAACATGGACACTCACTCAAAAGAGGAACCTAGTGGTCAGGTGAGCTAACCCTCTTGGTTTTAATTGCATGTGTTTTAACTAGTGTTTTAAAAGTAGTCGGTCGACTAGAGCGACCAATCGAAAATTAGTCGAAATCGCCTAAATAAAAAATAAAATTAATTATTTAATAAATTGATAATTTATTATACGTAAAATAAAAAAACACCACAACCTTTCAATATTAAAATTTTAATTATATATCATCATCATAAACAACAAAATGAAACTCAAAATTTAATAAAGTCATAATATGAATAAAATACGTCACATATTAGTTTATTGTACATAATTTTAAGTTCTATATATTAAAAATAACAAAATACAATGGTTAAAGATGTTCTCAAAATCAATATGTGTCCTGTCTTTTTAAAAATATAATAATAAATTTGTATTACTACTTACTAATTAATAATATAGGATTTGAGAAGAAAAATTAAATGGTGCCTAGTCGATTCTTGTTATCAACTAATATTTTGAACCTTTTTTACCGTTTCGATGTAAAATGGAACAGCTTAGAGGCAATTAGCGACTAGTTGACCGACTAGACTGATATTTAGAACACTGACTAAAAATCAAAATTCAACTCATTGCATTTATTCATTAATTGAAAAAAAATGATAAAACGCTCTAAATTTTTTTATTACATACAAACTAAAAGAAGAAGAAAACTATGCCTAATAAATGATATTGTAGGCAATGAACGTGCTCACACCGGTCATAGATCTGAAAGTCTTGTTGACACGCTTATGATAATAAAACTGAAATAAAAATATCTTGATTAGTAAGCGAAGAGTAAGTGTTAATGCGCAAGATCATCGCGCGACTCAAGTATATTTGTATACTTTATCAGCTATTTTATTAAAATGTTGCGTCTTTTCACACTGAACAATTACAATAAGGTATGATTCAAGTATATCGTTAAAAAGTATCAGTTGTTTTATTGGACGGTTGTGGTTGTTTACACTGAACAATTATAATCGTTCAATCATTATTGTTCCGTGCAAACAACCACAACCGGTCAATAAAAACAGTTGATATTGTTTAGAAGTGCACTTAAATTGCATGCACGATACACGCGATGCATAAAAATTCAACTCTAGACATAAATTAATGTTAGGCGCATTATATACATACTAACTCCGTCCACTAAATTTGTGCACCAATAATTGCGCCCATGATTTTAAGAAAAAATATAAAGTAAAGATAGTATGAGTGTATTGTGTTGTCCACTTATTAATAAAATAATTGGTTGTGAGAGTGAAGATAAATGTGATGATTTCTATAAAAGAAAAGTGCATAATTTTTGTGGACATACAAAAAAAATAATGTATAAATTTAGTAGACGAACGTATTATTTATATATATACGTAATTAGAATTTGAATATCTAACAACTAACAATTGACTCAAGTCTTAAATTTTACCTTTTCAAATTTAAGACTACCGTCTGTACGCTGTCTTTCTTCAACTGTCCAGCCCCTAATGTGTTTTGACATCGTTAACTTGGAACTATCACCAATTTCTTCAAAAATTTTCCCATTGCGATGGAGAATTATTTTATGATAGAGATCTATTTCTTTTGCACCCATTTTTTTAATCCCCTTCGCATCAGCTGGAATTGGAGTTAATTTGTAGATAATTTGGTCATCAGTTTCAACCTATAATAAATGAAAAAACATGTGTAAAATATTTAAGTTATACAAAGTAGTATATATATATATATAGAATGTTGGATTGGTCTCTTGTGAAATCTTTTCGTTGTACTGAACGAATATCACTACATTTATTCGGTAAAGTCGTTACATTTGCATTCTAATGTGGTAATGATTATCTGCAATGCTTTGACGTGCTTGTGTGTGCAGAGTGCTTGATGGTAAATAAATTTCACTGGAAATTTTGAGTTAAACACAACTTAATTTGTTTATTCTGACAAAATTATGAAATAACTAAATTTAAACAGATATAGAACAGATGAGTTTATAAAAATGATCACTTACCTCTGTCATAACAAGGAATGTTTCATCCTTTTCTTTGGTTTCATATAATTTGAAAGAAATTGATTTTATTTCTTTAACCTCTGATGATGATAGTTTACGTTTGTTGGTGGTTGATTGCTGCAAAAAAGCGACAAACGTGTAAATTATAGAAAGTATAAATTATTGATCTTAGTTTTGTATGTACCACATGCACCGGATCTTTAAATTTGTTTTTTTAAGAGTCACTTCTTCTTTTACTGTTCACAAGAGACTCGCTCAAATTATTGAGTGGCAATTTAGTAAAATAACACTTTTTATGTTTGTCAAATATGAATTTAAAATATACACACTATGTTAAATAGTATAATATAAAGAAGCACAAAATAGGAGACACTTTACCTTAAAAACACAAAGATAAGTAAGTGTGCAAAAATAATAGAAGATGCACACTCAAAATAAGATTTAAAATGAGCATGCAACTATTATAAAAATTGCACGCTTGTCCCTTTTTGTAAATACACTATACAAACTGTGGTATAATAATAATCAAAATATATCATATTTACGATTTTGACTAAGGATAATTGATAAATAAATTGCATTCACATGAAATTAATTTTTAGAGTACCACTACTCATACTTTAAAATTTTCTAAATATACTCAATTTGTTAAAAATATCCCAACAAAATTAAAAAATTAACTAAACATACCGCATTTAATTCCTATAATACATGGTCCATCAAAATAAAAAATAATACATTCCCACCTTTTTCTCCACTTTAAAAATATAATAAATTTTCTTTTTGAATCTTTCTTATTCTTTAGTTTCAGAATAAAATTAATTTTAAAAAATTGAATATATTTTAAAAAATATTATAAAAATTAGCTAAATTTTAAAAAAAAACATATAAATTAAAAAATCAATTAAGAAAATAAAAGACTTCATAAATATTAAAAATATTAAATTGTTTAAAATATAAATTAAACTTTAAAGCATATGAGACTTTCAAAAGAAAAAAAAAAGCTAAACTAAATTTGTAAATAATTAAGGAAATAAAACAAATCTTCAAAAATAGTTAAATTAAAAAATATTCGATTAAAATCATTGAATCTAAATAAAATCTGAAAAATATTAAACAAATATCTAAATTGAAAATCAATTTAAATAATATTTAAAAAAGTCAAAAGAAACTTTAAAAAACTAAACTTAAAAAAAGGCTAATACTTAAAAGAATTAGAAAAATGTTTTTTTTTAAAAAGTCACTTATATTTTAATTTTTATTTGCAGTGAATTAAAATTTAAATATTTTTTTAATTAATTTCTTAGTTTAATATTTTTTAAAGAATTAATTGGGTTTTAAAATATTTTTAGCCTAAAATTATTTAAAGATTTAGTTAACTTGTTTTGATACTTTTTAGACTTTGTCAGTCTCCCTGATTTTTAAATTTATTTTAATTTAATTATTTGAATATTTATTTGATTTTTAAAAGTATCTTATTAAGTTGGTTTTTTTTTTTTTTTGCAAGTTTTCAATTACTTATTCCATGTGTAATTTTTTTGTTTATTTTAGAAATTAACAGATCCAAACTCAAAGGACTAATTTTAAAATTAAATAATTTAAAACACTAAAATGAAAGTCAACAAGAAAATTTAGAAAAGTATATAAATTAATTCATCTCATATTTATATAAGGATATATAACTTATTCTTTTTATGCATGTTTTTTTTATCTCCGAAATTTTAAAGTATATTTAGAGATTTTTTGGGTATGAACACTGGACTCTAATTTTTATTCTTTTGAATTTTTCATGGTTATTTCTGCATAGATCAAATACTCGTATTTCTTAAAATTTGAAGTGTTTTAAAGAAGAGAATTTATCAATCAAGAGATTAACAAATAAATTAATAACTAAAAAATGACGATTTTTATAGTACAAGAGATTTTTTTTTTCTCTCCTCACGTCTCTTCTTTTTCCGTCTTCCATTTTGTCTAATTATTTATTGTTTATTCGAATACTATAACATTCATCTTCAATTATTCAAATATAATATTTTTAAAGTATCAAGAATTTAAGCACTAAGTGTAACAGTTTCAGTCATAAGTATTAAAATTTCACAACAACAAAATGTGTGGCAGAGGGTGGGGGTGGTTGGCCAAGGAAAAGGATATTCTCTAGTATAATAGGAGGGCTCTATGTAGGAAGGGAACCGTTGGATTAAACACATTCACATGAGCGTGTGTAAGAGATCCAAAGACATTTCTGTACCGGACCCTCCAATACAGGAGGAGATCTGAATTTGATTGGTCAAATATCAAGATTTGAGGGACACTTTTACGGTAAGAAAATTATTATAAATTTCACTAAAATAATTATAATTTTTAAAATTATATATATATGTTAATATAGAAATAAAATAACTATAGATTTTAAATCTAAAAATTGTAATTCAATATCTAAAAGTATTTTGATCTAGAAAAATAAGGAAAACCCTAAATTTATTTAATATGTTTATATATTTTAAATAATTAATCTCCAGAAAATTGTACAAAAAATTTGAAAGTTGTAAACAAAATAAATGTACCACCGTTGAAAGCTTAAAAAAAGTAATGTAATAAATTTAAAAATACTAAAATATATGAATACTACTTAAATAGATTTAAGAGCTAGAATTGAAACCTTAATATTTTTATTTAAAATTTTGAACATCAACTTAAAAATCTCAAAAATATTATGAAAATAAATAAATATATAAATGAATTTAAAATAAAACATACATATAAAATATAAAAAAAAAAGATGAAATACTCAGAAAATAAATTCAAACCATACTAGCACCCATTAACAAGATCTTTAGACATGTAGAAACTTCAATTGTGTTCACCCAATTTTTTTTATATTATTCATTCGCAAATCTCCCCTATCAAATTACCAATAATGTATGTGAAATAAGTCTAAGATTATTTTATGTCTTTAATATAATAAAAATTACGCTTCTGAGAAGATTTAAACTCTTAATCTTAAGCATGAGCTCTTAAAAAAACTCTTGAACATTAGGAAAAATTATGGTAGATCAAAAAATAAGAAGCCATAGACACATGTAACTGTAGCAAATAAAAATAAAATGAATAAAGATGGAAAAATTGATACTTGTGCTTGTTGCTCATCATCACTAGCTTCTTCTTCGATTTCGAGTGGTGGTGGAACGAAGCGAATTGGATCTGGGCTTAGAACTTCCTTAGGTTTCTCTTCGACCATGTTTATAGGTACCTGATCCTGTATATAAAGATAAATCAAAATAAAAAAAATATAGAAATACCAAATAATACATATATAAACATGTGAACATACATTATTAGCATTCGAGCTTGAAGCCATTTGTTGATTAAAAAAATAATTTGCAGAGTAAATAATATGTTGGGGGTAGGGGTGGGGGATGATGAAGTAAACGTTTACAAATGGTGGTGGCTAAGTGTGTAGGTGCAGACATATTTATAGGCAAATTTTGGTAATCCCAAGAAATCTTTATTTGAAATGGAGAGGTATTATTGTTCTAAACGATCTCATAGTGAAATGGAACTGCGTCTTATTACGTAGGTCATATTTTTCTCTATAATATAATTGAGAAGGAGCCTCATAAACTAATGAATCACGTAATTAACATAATAAGCGCGAAATATTTCATGCATGAGAACGTGGAGTCACATTATTTTTGTCCGAGTGACCGTTATTGCGGTTAGAAATTAACTTTAGACGGTTATATGATTATATCAGTTTTATTAGAATCTATGAGAACGTCTCACAAAATACGTTATGTGCAACGATAAAAATTGAATTTTTTTTTACAAAAAATATATCGTTTAAAAAAAAATATATAAATTATATGTATTGTTGTCGTAACATATATAGGATTGAATAAGTCTTGTGTGAGTCAACAATACTATTTGATCCTGTTTTAGTTTAAAAAATGTATGACTAATTAAATAAAAAATTATCTATTTTTACATTATTTTACCGTTAATTCTGCAACAATTGCATCATTTTACCGTTAATTCTGCACTACTCTATATTAGTGTCAATAATAAATGTCCAATAGTTTACATTACTTTTTACACTAAAATAGAATATTCCACTTGAATTATTTATTAATGATTTTTTTAATTTATGCAACAATAACTTATATTATATAATTCATTTAATGTTTTAACTTTACAAATTTAATAAAATATAATGTTCATTCATCATAAAATTATAACAAAAATTCAAATTAAAAGAAAAATTAAAATGCTTACGAAAATTAAAATAACAATAAAATTTAAAATTATAAAGTAATACAACACAAATTTATTTTAGTTAAAAATATTTAATATTCATATTAAAGAAAAATAAAAATTAAATATCAAACCACAAAATTATAAATATATTGAATATTATTGATACATATATCCAAAATTTGAAACGCCATAAATAAAGTCTTTAATCCGGAAAATAGTGTGCACTATAACAGTGTAGAAAATAAAGTCAAATGTTGGAGTGACTTTTTGAGATGATGGATTTCATTCTTTGTCTTAAATTATTTGAGATTTTCACTTTTTCTTTTTCTAATTTTACCTCGATTTCAATCTATCATAATTTGAAATTTACTTTTATTAATTAATCAAAGTTGAAAATAAAGGAATGTAATGATAAATAAAATAATTAATGAGTGATAAATTTATCATTACATACTCTTTCTTTATTTTACCAATAATTTTAAAATAACAATTAATGAAGAATGAATTATTTGAAAAGTAAAATCTCCAAAAAAAAGAAAAATCTTTGACTTTTTAAAGATAAAATTATATCATCCTTATTAGATAAAACTGTAATGAACACAGATTGTAAAAGTGGAAAATTGTAATAATACAGATGGTAAAAGGGGAAACTCGTAATAAATACATATTGCAAAGGAAAGAGGAAGATTGTAAAAAGGAAAATTATATTTTTAAAAGTGGTATGTAAAATCATATTTCTATTACAGAATAAATATGTTCTCATCTTTAAAAGTAAAAAAAACTTTTTGAAATATGTTTGACTAGATAATATGATTGTTGACACAAGTATTTATGAAATATTTCACATGTAAAATATATTTAAAATAGCATAAGTTTAAAAAATTTGTGAGTCGATCCAAATGAAAATTTATGAATTTTAAACGGGTCAAGTCGGGTTAAAATAAAATATTCTGAAAAAATTCACGCAAGACTTATATCACAATTTTTGCCCTCAGACTATGTTATTATATGGATAAACTTGTGTTACTAAAAAGCAAAATGTGTGTTACCAGTTCTTAAAAAATTAAAATTTTATACTTTTATAGTAACTATAAGAGCAAGTGTGTATTTTTTACTAAAATAAATTATGTTCTTAATTTATTCTTTATCCCTTTTGTTATTTCATGTTGATATATTGTTTATTTAGTAAAATAACACCTTATATTTTTGTCAAATATGAATTTAAAATACACGCGCGCCATGTTAAATATAATAGAAAAAAGTACAAAGAATGACATAATTTACCTTAAAAATACAAAGATGGGCAAGCGTGCTAAAATTAAAAATAAAACACATTCAAAATAAGATTCAAAATGAACGTGCAAATGTTGTAAAATTGTACGTTTGTCCATCTATATATATATGCATATTTTTTTTGGGAAGTAATTATTTGATGATTCAAGTATATCGTTAAAGAGTATCAATTGTTTTATTGAACGTTGAGTCTGTTTACACTGAACAATTGTAATCGTCTAATTTTTATTGTTGTGTGCAAACAGCCGCAACCGGTCAACAAAAACAATTGCCACTGTTTAGAAATGCACTTAAGTTGCATGCATGATACACTTAATGCATAAAAAGTCGACCCTATACATAAATTAATGAAGAATGAAGGAGTACAATTCATTTGAAAAGTAAAATCTCCAAAAAAGAAAAAACTTTTACTTTTTAAAGATAAGATTATATCATCTTTATTAGATAAAATTGTAATGAACACAGATTGTAAAAGAGGAAAATTGTAATAAATACAGATGGTAAAAGGGGAAACTTGTAATATATACAGATTACAAAGGAGAGAGGAAGATTATAAAAAGGAAATTTTAATTTTTAAAAGTGGTATGTAAAATCATATTTCTATTATAGTCTTATCTCTTAAATAAATATGTTCTCATTTTTAAAAGTAAAAAGGAAAACTTTTTTAAATGTGCTTGACTAGATAATATGATTGTTGACACAAGTATTTAAAAAATATTTCACATGTAAAATATATTTAAAATAACATAAGTTAAAAAAAATTGTGACTCATAGATAGGTCCAAATGAAAATTTATGAATTCTAAACGGGTCAAATCGGTCTAAAATAAATTTTCTGAAAATATTCACGCAAGGCTGTGTTAATATATCACATTTTTTGCCCTCGGGCTGTGTTATTATATGGATAAACGTATGTTAATAAAAAAACAAAATGTGTGTTACAAGTCCTTAGAAAAATAAAATTTTGTACTTTTATAATAACTATAAGGGCAAGTGTGTATTTTTTACAAAAATAAATATATGTTCCTTAATTTATTCTTCATCCCTTTTGTTGTTTCATGTTGATATATTGTTTATGTAGTAACACGTTTTTAATATCATACATTACTATATGCATAATATATATTTTTCTAAGGATAAATAAATATTTGTACCAATAGTAATACACATTTGCTCTTACAGTAACAAATATTTACTCTCAGTTGTGTTAATATATGGACAAACACTTGTTACTATAAGGGTAAAATGTGTATTACCAGTTTTTAGAACACTAAATATTTATACTTTAAATATGTGTTTTTATAACAACAAAATACATATTTTAATTTACTTCTCATCCTTTTAAATCTATGTTTCATATAGTAAAACACTTTTTACTAGTACATTATTATATAAAAAAATCAATTATTTTAATAAAAATAAATAAATATTAGTGAATAATACACATTTTGCTCTTAATTTGTGTTACTATATGGTCAAATGAGTGTTACTGTACCTGATAAAAAAAGAGTGTTACGATAAACACAAAATAGATTTTCACAATATCAAATATGTATTTCTTATTTTTTTAAATTTTTTTTATCATTTCTTTAAATCTAAATATATTGTTTCATGTGATAACACGCTTTTTTACTACTTTACATGTGCTATTATATGAAAAAATAATTATTTCCATAAAAATATTATAAAAAATTAATATTTGTTCTTATAGTAATACACATTTACTCTTATATTGTATAAAAATATTTATTTCTATAAAAGCAAATGAATATAAGTAAAAAATATTTAGTCTATAGTAGCACATATTTTTCCTTACAACTAACGTATATTTGCTCATATATTAACACAAATTGGAAGCGAAAATCAAGATATTACTTTTGCACGAGATATTTGCGAAAATTTGACAGACCCGAGCAGACTAGACCTAGATAAATTACCTAAGATTGTGTTTGAATGGATGGATAAAAAGCTAGATGTAATACCCCGAACCAAATTAGGATTTTCTATTATATATAGTAAATGTTATGTTATATGTATATATATTTAACTTACTGATTTTTATCTCTTTAAGGACATTATGTTTTTAAAAGGTTGATTTCTACTCAACGGTTGGTCCAAAACCAGAACCGGGAGCACTCCTAGCACCGTAACTGCGAATTGGACTTAAATATATCGATGAACTGAGTAAGATAATGTCCTAAATAGGCTTTTAAAGGCCTTTAAGCTTAAAAGAATTATTAAACAAAAATTTAGACGTTTGTTGCCAAATGTCAAACCGAAAACCCTAAATTTCAAAAATCGTCAATCCGGCGAGTAATTACAATTCCTAATCAAGACTTAATTAGTAAAATGAGTTAAATACAAGTTTTGATTAATAAATACAAGATATAAAAATTTTGTATGCCAAAACGAGCAAAATATTAATTTTTGGAGCCCAAAAGGAAACCGAATAATATCCGATTTCAACACCGAAAACCATATCGCGTCCCAAAATACAGTTAGAACTCAAATTCCCCTCCTTAATACCCTTATGACCGACACCATCAGCTGTGATTGAAGAGTGATGGAGTCAAGTTGTACTATCCCTAAATTAAGAAACCATGCTTTCTTTCCTACTCCCCAACTTTTCATACCTACCCTTGACTTCTCCTACCCTCTCCTACACCCTCATGGTCGGTCACATGCTCCCACTTTCCTATATATGCATTGTCTTGGTTCATTTTCCTACTTTGACCAAAGAAATCCAAGAAGGAAAATCAAACAACACCTCCCTCTCCCACTTTCTCTCAACTTTCGGTCATCTCTTATTCAAAGGGAGAAGAAAAATGTCTTCTCCCATTTCCAACTCTAGAAAGCTTTCATTTTCAAGTATCAAGACATCCATGGAATTGGGTTGAAGGTTGGAGTCATTTCCATGCAAAGAAGAAGCCAATATCTCTCCTTCTCTCTTTAAGTTCATGTTTTCCTCTCTATTTTTCCTAACTTACTCTATTGCCTTGTTTTAGATCAAAACCAAAGTATTCCTCCAAGTGGTGCTCCATTCCTACAAGCTTAAGGGTCAAGGGACAATAAAGCTTATTTTATTAACAAGAAAAAGGCTCCAAAGGTTGTAAAACCCCAACTCAAAACATTTGGTTTTTCTTGCATGTATATCTGAGCTATGTGTGTTTATTGTTTCATATTTTTAGATACCATGAAACCTTAGGACTTTGTTACTTTTAATGTTTAAATGCATGTTAAATGAAGTCTTGGATGATGTTTTTGAAGGTGTTAAAATGTTGGTGGCATGGTAGTTATGCAATAGAAAATGTAAGTGAAAGCATGCACACAAACCACACACTCTAGACACTGACCTCGGATTTCTTACAGGATTCGGAACTCATGTGTTATATATTTTTGGATTATCTTTATATGGTTGGAAACTAGATCAAGTTATCTTTCATTTGAATCTAGTTTGAGAAATTTTGGAGTTTTCGTTAATAAGTTATGAATTTTCTAAAAATGTGTGAAAAAATGCTGCTTATTTCGAAATTATGGATTTTCTGGGAGTAATAAGTTCATGGAAAAATATTTTAAAAATTATTTTAAAATATTAAATGAGGTTTAGTACCTTCATTATTTATTTCAAGATTTTTAGAGGTAATTAAATATTTTTACCAAAATTATTTCGAAAGTTGCACAGTTTCTGGAATTTCTGGAACAATCTGCCATGTTTTGAAAACAAGCCTAAAACTCATATTTTCCTAAACCAAATTACATGAAAGAAATTTTATTTGTGACCTAGACTTGATGAGGTAGCTACTGTAAAAATTTCACAACTTTTGGATGAGTTTTGATATTTTTATAAAATGCTCCAAGTTGGTATGAGTGTAGTACAAAATGCAAACTGCCCTACTTGAATGTAGTTGCTCATGTGTTACCTTCTTGTTAAAAAATGTAAATGTTTTCCATGATAAAACTAGTCTAAATTCTATGTTTAGTGAAGGCTATGTGTTGATAAATGCTATTTGAATGCATGATTTAAGTGAATGGCATGATGTTTGGTGTTGATTTTAGATTAAGGACTATATTTTCTTGTTTGCCTTGAGAAGTCCCCAAATTTGGAATTCTTTGAATTTTCGAGAAAAATCGGCTCAAGAACAACTTTTTTGAAATACAAAATTAAATACTAGGTGGACTTAGGGATCTCCATGATTTATTTCAAAAATTTTGAACTAGCCCAAATATTTACAAAAAATTATTTTGTTAAGGTCGTGCTGTTGAAACTTTCTATGGAAACCTAAGAAAATCATTGTCCTCTTTCTAAACATGATCCAAAACCTAAAATTTTCACTTACAAAATGAATTGCCACAAGGTGTTATACACCTAATTATGATCCCATTATACAAGTTTTGTGATTTTTGGTTATATTGAAATGTGTTTAGAAATTACTTAAGAATAGAAAATAAAAGGTATTTCTTTTCAAATTGTTTCTTTCTAAAATAGATCATATTTGATGAGCATGATGTGATAGTGATTTGGAGTTCTAAAATGCTAAGTATGAAATTTTGTTTGCATGGTTTTGAACTCATTATTCTAATTTTATGATGATATGTTTATCATTTAAAGGTTTAGGACACTAGTTATTGCACTTTTAAAACCTTAGCAAATTGCATGCTATATGTTCTTTTTATTTAAAGCTTAGGACCTTAAAATACTACATGCTCATCTATAAGGTGTATGTGCTATATACTCTTCAAGTTTATAATATTATATTTTCTTGCAAAGTTTAGGATATTATATTTCCTTGCTATGTTTAGAACATCATGTTTTCTTGCTATGTCTAGTGCATCATGTTTTCTTGCTAACTTTTAGATGTTATATTCTCTTATTTGAATCTATGATTATATGTTTTCTTAAGTGATAAGAATAAAGAGAATAACACTTTAAGTGCTCAAAAGTCCCCTTTCGGACAAACGTGTATAAAGTCTAAAAGAATTTCTAAGACATTAATAACTGAAATGAAACGAATGGTGCTAGTTGTAAGTGCGAGAACAGTGATGAGGATTTCTGGGTGAAAAGAACGGTGATTGTTTTTACAAAAGGAAAGCGTTTAAGGTGGGTGACATTTACTGTATTGCCTTGAATATTATATGGACTGTTGGTGTATGCGGATGAAAATATGTTTTGACCTTCGGGTCCGATTACAAGGTTATTACCCAAATGCCTACGGGCGAAGTATCTCAAATGATATGTAGTGGTCTGGCTTGTGTAGCTAGGTGCCACGGTGGACAGAGCCTGAGGGCTATATGACAACAACTGGTATCAGAGCCGGTTTCGGGCTCTATACGTTAAACTGTAATTTAAGTGTTTAATATTAAATTTGAAAATTGGATAGTAGAATTGCTAGATATTTTTTGCAGGTATCCAATTGTCATGGTATTTAATATTTATTTATTTATGCATGCATGCATGTATGATGATACAGTTTTAAAATTCGATTCGTTCGGATCATTTTTCCCGTGAGAAAATCCACGGGTAGACTAGGATGTTTTTATGTAATAGACTAGTCTAGATGATAGGTTTATTTATTTTTCGTAAAATAAATTGTAACCGATATCGAAGACGAAGAACAGAGATTTTAAGGCCCGGAGACAAAGTTGGTGAAATTTTGTTGCGGTCGAGTGGGAGCTTAATCTAGACGGACGATAAAGTTTGAAGACGAACAATGATTACGATATCTCGTAGTCAAAACGAGAAAATTAAACCATGACAATTGGATATAATGTGCCAATTTGTTTAATTTGTTTTAATGCATGCTTTATTTATTTAATTTGATTAAATATTTGATTGCATGAATATCGTGATGAAAAATCTCAACTCCGAAAATTACTAAGTATGTTTTAAATATAATTCGGTATTTTATTCTAGATAATAAAATTGAATTATTTGGCCTCCATGATTTATTTGTTTGTGAAGTCTTTTGGCTACGCATTGGCAAGCGACTTTCTCCCTATCGGATAGGCCAAAAGACAAGTTCACATGAACGAATTCTCAAAATGATGATTGTGGATTATTATTAGTGGCGGTATTGACCCTCCCATCGAGTGGCTTGCTCAAAACGAAGTGATAATCCTGTATTTAATCATGGTTAATACTTAGGTATAAAATATGCATTTTATTACTCCCCATCGGATTCCCTACTGATTTTATATGGTCAAGTGGGAGCCGACTATTAATTTTTGAAATTAAAAGTTTGCAACTGTTCTTGTTTGTAACTTGCTTAAATGTGTTTGCATAAACGTCCACACTCATCGTGGCTTATGTGAACTGTTTTAAGATGTCGGCTGATTTATGCTATGTATTTTTTTGAGATTTTATACAAAGCATAATCGAAATTTTGTGATAATCTTTGCGAATCGATGTATGTATTGATGCAATATATGTTTTATTTCAGTTCAGCATGTCGTCTCCTTTTAATCCACTGTTTACGATACTTAAAGATAACAAATTGAAAGGTGAAAACTATGTTGATTGGAAACGTCACTTATTTATTGTCCTAACCGCACAACAACACAAATGGATTCTTGACACCCCAAAGCCCCCTACGCCTAAGGATGATGCGGATGTTGCCGAAAGGGAATATCATAGGGAGTGGATGAAATTCGATGAAATGGCTAGGTGTACCATCTTGGCTTCAATGTCAGATGTGTTGCAACACCAACACCAAGACATGGAATCCGCTTCTGATATGATGCTAAACCTTAGGGAAATGTTCGCTCATCAGAATCGTACGGCTAGGCAAATCACCATGTGAGATATGTTGTCGCTGAAAATGGTGGAGGGAACGCCCGTAAGGGAACACGTTCTCAAGATGATGGGCTACCTCAACAAGTTAGAGGTACTTGGAGTGGAATATGATGCAGAAACGCAAGTTGATTTCGTTCTCCATTCTTTACCGAAAAGCTTTGAGCAGTTCCAGTTGAACTATATGATGAATAATCAGGAGTTCACGTTGGCACAACTCTTGCAAGCTTTGGTATCGGTGGAGACACTCATGGGACACCAAACTCAAGTCTTGGTGGCAAGTGGTCCGACTTCTTCCGCACCGAAAGGTGGGAGGAAGAAGAAGAAGACCAAAGGCCCGAACCAAGCTAAGGGTAAGGTGACTAATGAGGGAGGGGTCAAGAAAGCTACCAAAGGGAAATATTTCAACTGCGGTGAGAAAGGACATTGGAGGACGGCCTGTCCCAAGCCAAAAAAGGCCGGGAAAAAAGGTAATTCTCATGCACTTGTTGTTGAAACTTGTTTAGCGGCGTATGCTTCCCATTCGTGGGTAGTGGATACGGGAGCCACTGATCATGTATGTTTCACTTTACAGGGATTCCGAAAAACCCGACAACTTAGTGCGAATGAGATCCTCATCACATTGGGCGATGCTACGAGGGTAGCAGCTATCGCAGTGGGAGACGTGCACCTATGTTTTGAAGATAGAGTTTTAGTATTAAAGGATGTTCTTTATGTTCCCAGTTTTAGGAAGAATTTAATTTCGATTTCTAAATTATATGTTGATGGATACTCAGTTTCTTTTAATAATATGGTTATTATTTTTCGAAACGATGAGTTCATCTGTTCGGGAACATTAGTGAATAATCTTTATACTATTAAAAGTGCACACCACACACAAAATGCTTCTTATAGCACATCGACCATTTCTAAGAAAAGAAAATTTTCTTCAACCGTGAACGAAACACTTCTATGGCATCTAAGACTTGGTCATATTAATCTAAAGAGAATTCAAAGGTTGGTGGCGGACGGCTCGTTGGAGTCTCTCCATGTTGAGCCATTTCCAACGTGTGAATCTTGTTTAGAGGGGAAAATGACCAAGAGGGCCTTCGGGGCCAAGGGGAATAGAGCTAGTGAAGTGTTAGAAATTGTTCACACTAACGTATGTGGGCCAATGTCGGTTCAAGCTAGAGGAGGTTTTAAGTTTATCGTAACTTTTACGGATGATTACTCAAGATATGGGTACATTTACCTTATGCGACACAAATCAGAAACCTTTGATAAATTCATCAAAGAGTTCAAAGCCGAGGCCGAGAAACATAGGAGAAAGAGTATCAAGTTCCTACGATCGGATCGTGGGGGCGAATACCTCAGCAATGAATTTTTAACCTACTTGTCAAGTGAAGGGATTGTATCCCAATTGACCGCACCCGGTACCCCTCAACAAAATGGGGTTGCGGAACGAAGAAATAGAACTCTTTTAGAAATGATCAGATCCATGATGAGTTATTCGGAAGTTACCTAAGTCATTTTGGGGCTATGCCTTGGAAACAGCAGCTCACATTCTAAAATTGGTGCCATCCAAATCGGTTCCTAAAACTCCCACAGAATTGTGGACCGGGCGTAAGCCTAGTTTGAGACACATAAGGATTTGGGGGTGTCCGGCATATGTGTTGTACAAGGAAGCCAGAAAATTGGATCCACATTCGGAATTGAGGTTGTTTGTAGGATACCCTAGAGGAACGAAAAGGGGTATGTTCTATAGTCCCAAGGACCAAAGAATCATAATTAGTTCGCATTCTAAGTTCTTCGAAGAAGACTATGTGAACAATAGAAAGCCCAAAAGTGAGATTACCTTAGATGAAATTAGAGGGTCTAATCCTATACTAAAGGTACAAGTTGATGTACCACGCGACACACCAACACAACGGGAGCCTCATCATAGTGGGAGGGTTGTGAGACAACCCGAGAGATTCATGTTCGTGGGAGAGTCGTCTGACTTGGTCCCCGGGGAAAATGAATTAGACCCATGGGCATACGACGAAGCACTCCAAGACAAGGATGCAGATTCTTGGCAAACAGCAATGAAAGCCGAGATGGGGTCTATGCAAATGGATGTCAAGACAGTTTTTCTTAATGGAAGTCTTGAAGAAGAAATCTATATGTATCAACCCGAAGGCTTTATTGAAAAAGGCCAAGAGCACCTTGTATGCAAGCTTAAGAGGTCTATCTACGGACTTAAGCAAGCATCACGAGCTTGGAATCAATATTTTGATCAAGTAATAAAATCTTATGGTTTTGATCAAAATGAGTTTGAGAGTTTTGTGTACAAGAAATGTGTCGGAACTGTCGTGGTACTCTTGATACTATACGTAGACGACATTTTGCTCATTGGAAACAATGTGGTGGTGTTATCAGACGTGGGGGTATGGTTGTCAAATCAGTTTGATGAAAAGGACTTAGGGGAAGCCGGTCATGTCTTAGGGATCAAGATTACCGAGATTGCAAGAAAAGAATGATCGGCTTATCGCAAGCTTCATACATAGATACTGTTTTGAAACGGTTTAGCATGCAGAATTCCAAGAAAGGTTTTGTACCTTTTAGACATGGAATTCATCTATCGAAAGAGACATGTCCGAAGACACAAGAAGAGATAGATTGCATGAAAAGCATCTCATATGCTTCGGCAGTGGGAAGCCTCATGTATGCTATGCTATGTACGAGACCGGATATCTTCTTTGCCGTAGGCATAGTAGCACGATATCAAAGTAACCCCGGGAAAGAGCATTGGACGGCTGTTAAAAACATTCTGAACTATCTCAAGTAAACCCGAGATAGAATGTTGGTTTATCAGTCAGATAGTCTAATCCCCGTCGGTTACACGGACTCGGATTTCCAATCAGATATAAATTCCATATAAATCTACCTCGGGTAATGTGTTTCATTTGGGGAAGGAGCCATGATATGGTGAAGTGTGCATCACTGATTCTACCATGGAAGCCGAATAAGTAACTGTTTATGGAGCAGTGAAGGAATCGGTTTGGCTCAAGATCTTATAAGTGGACTTGGATAAAATTCCGAATTTGTCTAGCATTGTAATGCTAGGGAAGTTGCAAATTCAAGGGAACCAAGAGTCCACAAGGCCAACAAACACATTTAAGGATATACAATCTTAGACTAGAAATCGTTAAGAGAGGAGATGAAGATATGGCAAAGATCGCATCAGAAGACGACCTAGTTAATCCTCTCACAAAGTGTCTGCCTCTATGTACATTCGAGAGACATGTGGGAGGAATGGGAGTCAAGTGTGTTGCCAATCTGCTTTGAGTATAAGTGGGAGAAATTATTAGGACATGTGTAGCACATAGATATGTTGTAGTATACTTAAAAGCAGACTTTGAGTATAAGTGGGAGATTGTTAGGGTTATACTAGAAAGTATGCTTTTACTTTGTATAACTAAACTGAATCTTTGAGCTTTATCTGAAATAAATCTTTTATCATTGTGCTTTAGATAAATATGAATGTTATTTATTTATTGCAATCCGTTCATATAATAGTACAAGTTACACTATAGATAAATGTGGTGATCCCCGGATAACTCACATCAAGATCACATTATCAGTTTCTTGTAACAAGTACTAAATTCACAACCTAGATAGGATTTGAACACCCCATTGGTAAACGGTCGATGTGTAGATCCCAGATTGGCTTATCTTGACCAAGGGATTGCACTAGTGTATGATGATGCATTGAAGAGGACCTACAAAGAGGTAATTCTTCCGTACTAATTTATGGGATGAAGAATTAGACCTCAGTGGTCGTTTATTTCTAAACCTATGTCCCTTAAATAGGACTGTCTGTGATCCGTGCGTGGCACTTTAATTTGTTATGGGTAGAGAGTCAATAAGACTCAATACTTTGCATCTTGGGTAACGCCATTGAGAACATGACAGTTGCTAAGATTTAATACAGAGGAACGTGTGCTTGGAGAGTCTTGCATGATTAGTCCCCTTGGTGGGCTCTAAATGTTCGTTATACTAAATCTTGCAAGTGGAATTTGTTTCCGGTATGATGATAAAGAAGAGCTGTCCTTACTCCAAGGATAAGATGTTAAATTAATTAAAGCGTTCAGTGGCTTGATTAATTAACAGACAAGAGAATCTTAAACACGGGAAATAATGACCGGGAGCCATATGATTGTAATATGGGTTAAGATGGATAGTGCAACATTAATCCTATAGTGGAGTGAGATTAATGTTAATGGGTTGAATGACATTGGGCTCAACGTTAGAATTCAAGGCCCATTAGGAGGTTCAATCTTAATTCTCCTAAAGGCCCCTCAAGTAGCTCAATTAAATGTCCAACAATGAATAAGGTGATTAAAATAAAAGAAATATTTTTGGGCCCAATATATTAATTTTCGAAATTTATATATATATATATATAATTAGTGAGAGATTTTATGAAAAATAGATATGTATCTTGAATACAAGAATATCTAATAAAATCAAGATCTCATGGGTATTATATGTATATTGTTTTTTTCGAAAATCTTGAAGGAAAAGAATGTCAAGAATTGAATATTTTAGTATTCAAGATTATCAAGATTAGAATATTTGATATTCATGATAATCAAGATTTGAAATATTAGATATTCAAGATCTTGTATTCTCACTATAAATATGAGATGATACAAGACTTCAATACACATTATTTTTTTTCTCTTAGAATTTTCGAAAATTCTAGTGAGTGGGGCAACAAAATTATTTTCTTCCTTGTGTTGTGATTATTCGTGTGGCCTCCCACCGGGTGTACGAATAAGGACAAGGGAATACTTGAGAAGGCTCTTGGGTTTATCAAGTTGAGGGTCTCAAGAAGGACGCCCTTTGATCTCAACCACCATTGCTGACAATACCATTCAAGCAAAGGGACTCCCAAAGCATCTCAAAAGAACGCCTTTTGTCTCAGAAACTGCCTTTTATTCAAGAGGTATAATTCACTAAATCCCTTAGTTTCGCATGTTTAGGGCTTTATGTGATTATATTTGTTCATATGTTTTGCATGCAAAGCCTGTTGTTGGGTATACAATTATTTGATTTAATTATGTTTAAATCATGATATTAATTGTAGGCTTAAATTTGTATTTAGCATAAATCCCAAATAGATTCGCGTTTAATTCCCCAACATTAAAAGTATCTCAAATGATATGTAGTGGTCTGGCTTGTGTAGCTAGGCGCCGCGGTGGACAGAGCCTCAGGGCTATATCTAAAATGATATGTAGTGGTCTGGCTTGTGTAGCTAGGCGCTACGGTGGACAGAGCCTAAGGGCTATATGATTAAAAGTATCTCAAACGATATGTAGTGGTCTGGCTTGTGTAGCTAGGCGCCACGGTGGACAGAGCCTGAGGGCTATATGATGAATGATGAGCCTTTGTGGCTATGAAAAATGTTTTTACAAAATGATACTTTTGCATACTGCAAATCTGTATAGTAGCGTACAAGTCGCCCACACTGAGAATTCAAATCTCACCCCCCCTTATTTATAAATCTTTTTCAGGATATGACGAGGTGGAGTTCATGCCAGTGGAAGAGTGATACGATTTCCTGTATTGGTATTTTATCATGCGTCAAAAGAAAAGGAGTTAAGGATGATAACTCTTATTACGACTTTAGAAATATGCAAAAGTGATGAACGATTAAAAAATTCCTCGATGATATATAGAGCTTATTTATTGTTTATTTTGCGCCAAAATTTTTACAAAGATCCTAGCATAGTAAATCATCAAAATGGCCACCGCGTCTTTCATAACAAAAAAATTATCTTTCCGTTGTCTACGTGTTCTTTTAACGAAACACATGCTTCCGCTATTTATTTAATGTCATTAATAGTGTTTTATTTTTTAAGGAAAAAAATAGTATGGATTTTCAGTCACTAAGTGACGACTCGGGTTTCTAGAATGACGAAATTGTATTTTGGAAAACTGGGGCATTACAGGTGGTATCAGAGCGCGGTTAAAATTTTTGGCCAAAATTTGCATTTTTTTTTCTTCAATTTTGCTTAATATTTTAAAAGTAGACATATTTTTTCAAAAAGAATTAGTGTAGATATTCTCATGAGATGTTTAATAGATCGATGGAAACGTACCCTCTCCTACGGCCGAACACCCCAAGGTATGATCCCTTGTTTTGAAAGTGTTTTAAAAAAATGTTTTACAAATGGTTGAGTTTTATTATATGTTCATCCCACTAGAACGTCGAACCCCATACCCTTTCCCTTATATAATACGACTAACATATTTTCTTCTTTTAGCTTTTAGACCTAAACCTTTAGCTATGGATTCTAAAGTATTCATCGTACTTCGGGTCTTCTTATTTTAACATAATATTTTCTAAAGGGGGTTTTTATTTCAAACCTATTTTAATATAAATACTAAGCACCTCTTGTGTATTACGTATTCTATCAGTTACTTTTATCTGGTTGTATGTTTGATCGCATATGTGTGGTTCTCACTACTGTAGTCGAGCCAATCATCGGCCGTTATCTGCGCAGTAACGAGAGCTCACCATTGTTGCCCTATTTTATGTTTGGTGCCACATAATATGTTGTCACATTAATTGGATTCTTGCTACTTCTATCCAATCACTTGTTTGATGGTGTATGTGTAAATCCCAACTACTATAGTCGATCCAGTCGTCGGCCGTTGACTAGCTACCAACGGAGCTCACCACTGTAGTCCTATTGTATGATTGGTTTACATGTTATGATGTCACAATGATTGGATTCTGATTTTGTTTTCACACCTATATAAGTAACCTATTTTCAGTTCTCTGCCACTCGGCACATAGATGTTTGTTTAGAATAGTAGCCTCCTACTCCTTGTGTTTAAGAATTTGAGGATGTTTGGGACAGAAGGTATAAACGAAGGAAGTTTGAATGTACATGCTACATCTATGTGTTCAGTAAGGATCATGGTTAGCATATAAGTAAGAATGAATTTAATGGAGTCGAACTTGACCTTCTTAGCGGAATTATTTTGGTATAGTCTTGTGAATAGATTTATTATCAAAGCAGAAGGTGACGTGTAGAGTAAGAAATAAGAATTTGGATAGAATTAGAGGCCACATAGAAGTGAAGATGGCCGATTTAGGGTCTTGACTTGACTCTAAGACTTGGATAGTTGACTAAGGGCAAGGTGTTAACTAGGCAGGAAACCCTTTTCCAAGATATCTGAAGATTGACATTTTGATTTCCATAGAACTCTCAGTCTGAATAGGATGTATGAATCCCCTCCATCATCCAAGGTGCAGGAATCACATATAAAGGAAAATATCATGGGCATTTACTCGTTATCTTGGGAAGATATCACTAGATCCAATGATGATCGCAAGAGACAACCCCAATCTTTTCCTAAGAATTGATCAAGGATTACTTTGGACTAATAGATAGAGTCTTGCCAATTAGCTAGTACTGCAATGAAGGTTGTTGGACAAGAAATTCTTTGGGTTAATACATCACAGGGAAGGTGCCTAGTTCTGCTCATAAGAAAAGATCTATCCTTTAAACTAAGTTATGAATTTACCCTAAGAAGGATCAACAAACTATCACGAATAAGTGTCCACTACAAAGTATTTGGTGCTTGCTCAACCAGTTTAAGAATCCTTTTAAGCTCAACCAAAGGACGAAAGGAGTAGCATCTTAGAGACAACATTCAAATTCCTTTAAGGGCGATGTAAGCTTACAAATAGTGTCCTTGGGATGACAGACTTACCAGTAATCTTTAATATTTTATCAGTTGGGTATTTCATCAATGTTTGGCAAGTTTGTTAAGGTATAAGAAAGAGGAAGAACAACATGAAGGATGAATATTCTAGGCCTATTTGAGGATAAGAAGACGAGAGAATCATAGACAAGTTCATGGGTGCAAAGCCTTAAACAATCAAGGAATATTTTGTGGTATGTAGTACGATGGCCTAGTGGATTAGGTGTAATTAAGTTTTGATGGGAATATAAGAGTTTATACGAGCTCTCCATGAGATATGAGGAGGTACTTAGCTTATATAGTGAACAAAGGGAATCATCTTTCATTGAAGGAAATCTTAGGTGAAGTTCGAGGGTGAATTCCAAGTTCAGCGAATATGAAGTGGATTTGGATGGTTAAAACAAAACAACCCTCACCTACTTAGGATAGAAGACAAATTGGGAATTATACACTATAATAAAAGGTATGGAGATAAGATAGGAGCTTAGTTACCTTCTTTTGGGGATATCTAAGTGTTTTAAGATTCAACGCGATAGATAAGAATAGATGAGGAATAAACCTTGGCTCTTATAAATGGGTGTACTGCCTTATGGGATAGAATGACTGAAACCACCACGTAATGTTTGAGGCAATATGTGGATTATAAGACCAAACTTTTATTTTGTTACTCACCTTAAGATAAGAATTTTATTTGAGGAAATAAGTACAATACATATATTGAGGATCCTAGCGTTTTTATGAGAAAAGAGATTTTGGAATGATTAGGAAGTTTTGAGGAAAGAAATAGAGGTTATCGGCCAAGACATTAGCAAAGAGGGACACAGTGGATGAGACAATAAGTTTTAGTTGTGTATGAGGAAATTAAGATTTGACTAATAGGGGTAATATAGGCGTTCAATACTTTAAGGTGAAAGGTTGAAGAAGTAAGGATCTATTAAATTTCTTGAGGAGATGAATTCTACGTGAAGTACTGAATGTCTAAGAAGGACGAGTCAAATTTCGAGGATGAAAGGTAAGGAGGGTAGGATGTAATACCCCGAACCAAATTAAGATTTTCTATTATATATATTAAATGTTATGTTATATGTATATATATTTAACTTACTGATTTTTATCTCTTTAAGGACATTATGTTTTTAAAAGGTTGATTTCTACTCAACGGTTGGTCCAAAACCAGAACCGGGAGCACTCCTAGCACCGTAACTGCGAATCGGACTTAAATATATCGATGGACTGAGTAAGATAATGTCCTAAATAAGCTTTTAAAGGCCTTTAAGTTTAAAAGAATTATTAAACAAAAATTTAGACGTTTGTTGCCAAATGTCGAATCGAAAACCCTAAATTTCAAAAATCGTCAATTCGGTGAGTAATTACAGTTCCTAATCAAGACTTAATTAGTCAAATGAGTTAAATACAAGTTTTGATTAATAAATACAAGATATAAAAATTTTGTATGCCAAAACGAGCAAAATATTAATTTTTGGAGCCCAAAACGCAACCGAATAATATCCGATTTCAACACCGAAAACCATATCGCGTCCCAAAATACAGTTAGAACTCAAATTCCCCTCCTTAATACCCTTATGACCGACACCATCAGCTGTGATTGAAGAGTGATGAAGTCAAGTTGTACTATCCCTAAATTAAGGAACCATGCTTTCTTTCCTACTCCCCAACTTTTCATACCTACCCTTGACTTCTCCTACTCTCTCCTACACCCTCATGGTCGGTCACATGCTCCCATTTTCCTATATATGCATTGTCTTGGTTCATTTCCCTACTTTGACCAAAGAAATCCAAAAAGGAAAATCAAACAACACCTCCCTCTCCCACTTTCTCTCAACTTTCGGTCATCTCTTATTCAAAGGGAGAAGAAAAATGTCTTCTCCCATTTCCAACTCTAGAAAGCTTTCATTTTCAAGTATCAAGACATCCATGGAATTGGGTTGAAGGTTGGAGTCATTTCCATGCAAAGAAGAAGCCAATATCTCTCCTTCTCTCTTTAAGTTCATGTTGTCCTCTCTATTTTTCCTAACTTACTCTATTGCCTTGTTTTAGATCAAAACCAAAGTATTCCTCCAAGTGGTGCTCCATTCCTACAAGCTTAAGGGTCAAGGGACAATAAAGCTTCTTTTATTAACAAGAAAAAGGCTCCAAAGGTTGTAAAACCCCAACTCAAAACATTTGGTTTTTCTTGCATGTATATCTGAGCTATGTGTGTTTATTGTTTCATATTTTAGATACCATGAAACCTTAGGACTTTGTTACTTTTAATGTTTAAATGCATGTTAAATGAAGTCTTGGATGATGTTTGAAGGTGTTAAAATGTTGGTGGCATGGTAGTTATGGAATAGAAAATGTAAGTGAAAGCATGCACACAAACCACACACTCTATACACTGACCTCGGATTTCTTACAGGATTCGGAACTCATGTGTTATATATTTTTGGATTATCTTTATATGGTTGGAAACTAGATCAAGTTATCTTTCATTTGAATCTAGTTTGAGCAATTTTGGAGTTTTCGTTAATAAGTTATGAATTTTCTAAGAATGTGTGACAAAATGCTGCTTATTTCAAAATTATGGATTTTCTGGGAGTAATCAGTTCATGGAAAAATATTTTAAAAATTATGGTAAAATACTAAATGAGGTTTAGTACCTGCATGATTAATTTCAAGATTTTTAGAGGTGTTTAAATATTTTTACCAAAATTATTTCGAAAGTTGCACAGTTTCTGGAATTTCTGGAACAATCTGCCATGTTTTGAAAACAAGCCTAAAACTTATATTTTCCTAAACCAAATTACAAGAAATAAATTTTATTTGTGAACTAGACTTGATGAGGTAGCTACTGTAAAAATTTCATAACTTTTGGATGAGTTTTGATATTTTTATAAAATGCTCCAACTTGGTATGAGTGTAGTACAAAATGCAAACTGCCCTACTTGAATGTTGTTACTCATGTTTTACCTTCTTGTTAAAAAATGTAAATGTTTTCCATGATAAAACTAGTCTAAATTCTATGTTTAGTGAAGGCTATGTGTTGATAAATGCTATTTGAATGCATGATTTAAGTGAATGGCATGATGTTTGGTGTTGATTTTAGATTAAGGACTATATTTTCTTGTTTGCCTTGAGAAGTCTTTGGAATTCTTTGAAATTTTGAGAAAAATCGGCTCAAGCACAACTTTTTTGAAATGCACAATTAAATACTAGGTGAACTTAGTGATCTCCATTATTTATTTCAAAAATTTTGAACTAGCCCAAATATTTACAAAAAATTATTTTGTTAAGGTCATGCTGTTGAAACTTTCTATGGAAACCTAAGAAAATCATTGTTCTCTTTCTAAACATGATCCAAAACCTAAAATTTTCACTTACAAAATGAATTTCCACAAGGTGTTATACACCTAATTATGATCCCATTATACAAGTTTTGTGATTTTTGGTTATATTAAAATATGTTTAGAAATTACTTAAGAATAGAAAATAAAAGGTATTTCTTTTCAAATTTTTTCTTTCTAAAATAGATCATATTTGATGAGCATGATATGATAGTGATTTGGAGTTCTAAAATGCTAAGTATGAAATTTTGTTTG
>JAPKLY010000359.1:222633-247269 GCA_026898435.1 Prunella vulgaris | reverse complement strand
AATGATGAGCCTTTGTGGCTATGAAAAATGTTTTTACAAAATGATACGTTTGCGTACTGCCAATCTGTATAGTAGCGTACAGGTCGCCCACACTGAGAATTCAAATCTCACCCCCCTTATTTATAAATCTTTTTCAGGATATGACGAGGTGGAGTTCGTGCCAGTGGAATAGTGATACGGTTTCCTGTATTGGTATTTTATCATGCATTAAAAGAAAATGAGTTAAGGATGATAACTCTTATTACGACTTTAGAAATATGCAAAAGTGATGAACGATTAAAAAATTCCTCGATGATATATAGAGCTTATTTATTGTTTATTTTGCGCCAAAATCTTTACAAAGATCCTAGCATAGTAAATCATCAAAATGGCCACCGCGTCTTTCATAACAAAAAAATTATATTTCCGTTGTCTACGTGTTCTTTTAACGAAACACATGCTTCCGCTATCTATTTAATGTCATTAATAGTGTTTTATTTTTGAAGGAAAAAAATAGTACGGATTTTCAGTCACTAAGTGACGACTCGGGTTTCTAGAATGACGAAATTGTATTTTGGAAAACTTGGGCGTTACACTAGAGATTTCAAATTCACAACTTAAATCCACTCCACCTTTTTTAACAAAATGTTTATATTGATGAATTTCAAATGTAGCTTTAATTTTAGTTTAAATTAAAAAAAAATTAAATACTTAGTAAAATCATGTCATGTGAAATCTATGAAATTTTAAATTATTCATTTTCAAAATGACTATATCCAAATGAAACATAAGTGAATTCTTGAGTCATGTTATATTTTGGTCAAGCTGTCTTTAATGGGACGAATTGAGCTAAACTAGATAAACCTCGAAATAGTGATTAGCAGGCCGTTTATTTTACTACATATATAACTTAATCCAAACAATTTCATAAATATGGTTAAACTAATTTCTTAGCAAAAGTCTCACATGCAATTGATGCATGAGATTAGTCTTGTATGCACCAGTTACACGGTGCAACTCAAGTTTATTTTTTAAAAGTTACATAAAATACTAGTGAAAAGTTACACATGTTATTACTGATAAGTGTATCATTCATAGTGTAACTTTTTAGTAATAATTTGTGCAACTTTTCAGTAATAAATTGTGTAACTTTTTAAAAATGAACTTGAGTTGCACCGTGTAACTGGTGCACATGAGACTTACTCTTGATGCATGTTGCACAAACTCAACAATTGAGATTGTTACTGAAAAGTTAAACCTGATTATACTGAAAGTGAGTGTTAATTGCACTGAGAATTTTATATAGTTATTAATTTTCAGTGTAATCAACCCTCATTTTTTAATATTATTAAATTTAATATATCAATATAAACAATCTTAATTGTTAATTGATTAAATTGTGAATTAGGTGCTCATGAAATTACTCAATTTTTAAAGCATGTAAAAAAAAATTTTATTGCCTCGAGACCCTAAAAAAAGTTGAAAGCTAACAAATTCGTAAAATGCGAACATTATTTTAACTTAAAAAAATCTAAATAATAACGATGATAAATTTATACTTGCAATTAAAATAAATATGTTGTTTTCAAGGTCACAAATATTACAAATTGGTTGGAGTAAATTGAAATATATAAAAAAATCATTTGAGAAAAAAAAAAAGAAATATTTATAAAAGGAAAGTGCATAAAAGTACCAAAATAACCCTATGGCGCTATCCAAATCCAAGTACTACTGTTCAGGACAATCAGAGAGAGGCGCTTACACAACCGTCATTTCGCTGTACAACGCATACAGCTGTACGTACAAAATTCACGAATGAGGAAATACTAGGGGTACAAATTTGAAGATCATCAGGAACTTCCATGGGGTTTTGAGATTGTTTCCTGTCAATTGCAAATTGATGCACTTTCTCGCTCTTATTCGTGCGTCTTTGTGTGTGTTGAGTGACACCGAGCTTCAGTCCTGGGGAGTGAAAGCGGTGGAATCAATAAGTGTGGTTGCATCGGCTGGATAAAGGAAATGCTTCAGATGGACACTGATTCATCGCCGGAATCCGCCCCCCCGTTTTATTCCGATCTTATATTTCAGGTTGGTAGCTGGCCGGAAGTTAAAATTTAAAGCAGCCAATAAATTTTTTTTTTCTATCAATTGAAGTTTCATGGTACTTGAAGTGTAATTGATTTTCAGAAGTATTTACTACTTCTCCTTTGAACGAATTCCGAGCCCTCATTACACTGACATGCGATCAGAATATGAGAATTGTTTTTTCAACGTCCCTTCGAAGTTTTGACCTAGGAAATTTGTCTAGAAGCCAACGTTATCATGAAATTTAAGACGGGTTCTGTCATTTCTGAAAAAAAGAGAGTTTTTTTTTTCTTCTTCTTTTTATATTTTTGGAATTTTGGTGCTTTATTTGAATTAATACGAGTGTGGAATTTCATATTGATAGGTTGATAGAATGAAGCACGGTATGTTGCTAATTTGTCTCATTGCTTTTAAAGGAAAAAAACTCAAATTTCAGTATTTATTTTTGGAGGATTAATTTTCTAGTTCTGTTTTTGGGGATCTCATTTTCATCTGAAATATAGAAATTGAGAACTGTACCTCAGTGTAGATTCTCAGTTCTGATATGCATTTTTATCCCAGAGGCTTTCAAGGCTTGGAGTTCACAAGGACAATCTGAATCAAGGACCACGTGGTTTGGTTGCTTTTGCTAAGAGTAACAGACCCCTTGTTGGACAGATGGTCTCTGCCATATTGCCAGCTGAAGAAGAGATGAATGAAGAAGTACTCGATGAGAGCCTGAATTGGTTGCAGTGGCTGATGTTCGAGGATGAGCCTGTAATGACACTGCGTCTCCTAGCCAAGATGAGTGCTAATGAGCGAGGTGTTTGTGGGGCTGTTTGGGGAAACAATGATATTGCATACCGCTGTCGGACATGTGAGCAAGACCCAACATGTGCAATCTGTGTTCCTTGTTTTGAGAATGGAAACCACAAGGACCATGACTATTCTGTTATATATACTGGTGGTGGGTGCTGCGATTGTGGGGATACTACTGCATGGAAACGTGCAGGATTTTGCTCAAAGCACAAAGGTGCAGAGCAGATTCAACCACTTCCCAAGCATGTTGCAGAATCTTTGGGACCTGTTCTGGATTTCTTGCTCAATTATTGGAAAGACAAGTTACTTCTTGCAAAAAATGTCTCTGGAGGAAGTCCCAAAATGGTTGGTCATACTGCTGAAAAGACAGCAGAGGAGTTGACCTCTAGTGTGGTGGGCATGCTTTCGGATTTTTGTAAGCACAGTGAAAGTTTGCTCAGTTTTATTTCTCAGAGAGTGTATTCTCAAGAAGGTTTATTAGAGGTTCTGTTGAGTGCAGAGAGGTTCATGAGTACTAGTGTGGTTGAGAAGCTTCATGAGTTACTTCTCAAAATGCTAAGTGAACCAATATTTAAATACGAGTTTGCAAAAGTGTTTGTAGTCTATTACCCAACTATTGTAAATGCAGCCGTAAGTGAGGGCACTGATGCTACTTTCAGAAATTATCCACTTCTATCAACATTCTCTGTCCAAATTTTGACTGTTCCTACTCTTACCCCACGTCTTGTAGAGGAAATGAATTTGTTGGGTGTGTTGTTGCAATGTTTGGGAAGTATTTTCTCTTGTTGTGCTGGAGAAAATGGAAAGCTGCTGGTATGTTAATCTTGTCTTTTAATTTTATGTTGACTGCTTGTATTATATCTCAGTTTTATGCATCACTTGCAATGATTAAGCAAGCATTCTTTGAACCAATCCCCTAGTTCTCCTGTTGATTGCTTATTAGAATAAAGCATCTTCAGAAGTTGCAAAAGGCAGCCGTGATACTACTACAGAGTACAGTTTCAATATTTCCATATGCAGTCCTTGTATGCATGTTCAGGCAGTCAAAACACTAAGATGAAATAACCCTTTTATATGCTCAATGTACCTGCTGCAATATGATGAGAAACTACTTTCGAGAGCAAAAGGATCAAAAACGTCTTGTGATATTCTTGGTTATTTGGATTGTTTAATACTTCAAGTATAAATGACTAAAAATATGCTTGATCTCCTCTCGGGCCGAAAAGCTTTGTTTTCAACTTATGGGTGATGCAATGTATTTGGGGTTGATCAAGATTCAAATTATAATGATGGGTGATCTAAAAGTAAAATTGGCCGACATTTGATCCAGGTAGTGCAAATTATGTGGAGTTCTTTTTTAAATGCACAATGTAACAGACTTCAACGAGTAATATTAAACATATCTCCGACATGACTTTTGTTCCAGGGCATTCACAGTATGTTACTCGAAATTATTCACCACACATTCGGAGATACTTGTATTTTTAAATTGTCTCAATGATCTTGGATACCTGTGCTGCATGGTGCAGCATCTGAAGTGATATATGAGATAGTGGAAAAGTAGTCACTTGTTTAATATGAACTACCCTGTTAGAATATATTTGTCTAACAAAATTCATTGTTTGTGTTTCCTTCTTTTGAGTAGAAGGGTCACACTTTAACTGGGAAGTACGATCCAATGTTAGGTTGGATGGGTGTTTAGTATGTAGTGCCCCCCCCACCCCCCCCCCCCCCCCACCCAATATATGTACTTTTCTATATGGATACAAAAATTAGGCTCTATGACAATCATTTTAGGCCCATTTCTTCTGTCTAATAGTATTTTCTTAGTGAATCTTAGTTCGCTAGCACATACTTTTTAATACAACAGTTGATATTGACCAAAATTTTAATTTAAGTTATGGCACGAAATTATTAATATGTTGATGAAAGGTTTTTATTTTGGGTCTGTTTATTGTAATTCAGATTGGGAAAAGCTAAATGCTGCTGTTTTGCAGGTTGCTAAATGGGCAAACCTGCATGAAACTACTCTCCGTGTGGTTGAAGATATTAGATTTATAATGAGCCATTCTGCTGTACCCAAATATTTATGCCAGCGCAGACGAGATTTAGTTAGAGCATGGATGAAGCTCTTGGCTTCTGTTCAATGGATGAACACTCAAAAGAGAGAAACATGCAGTCACATAGAAGATGAAAATGAGAATGTTCATTTGCCTTTCGTTTTATGTCACTCCATATCTAACATTCTTTCTCTACTGGTGGCTGGGGCTTTTTCAGTGAATGTTAATGATGATACTGGCGAAGAAACTTTTAGCAGCACATATAAGCAAGATCAAGAAGACCAGGACAGCCTAAGACATGCAAAAGTTGGAAGGCTATCTCAGGAAAGCTCTGTCAGTAGTGTTACAGGGAAGAGTGTTTTGGACAATGAGGCCAAGGATGCTGACAGTATTCCTGTGCCATCGTATGCTATGTGGTTGGTATATGAGTGCTTGAGATCTATTGAGAATTGGATGGTACTGGACAACACATTGGGTCCTCTCAGTGCCTTATCCCTAAAAACAAGTGATGGCTCTGGCAATCTCCTGTGTCTGAGAAGGACACTCTCCAGGTTCAGAAGAGGCACATACATATTTAAATCATCAACTTCTTCAGATAGTAAGCCTACCAATTCAAACGACGCCCTTATTAAACAATGTTCACCATCCCATGGTGGTTTGAGCACTGCTCTGGGGTTGGAGTGCCGCCAAACTACGGGACCAGCCACTACTGGTGGTTGTGATGACAGTTCCCTAGAAGGAGAGATCTCCTCCGAGCCAGAAGGCCTGCGAATTCTGAGTTTATCAGATTGGCCTGACATCACATATGATGTTAGTTCACAGGAAATCTCTGTACATATTCCATTACACCGACTTCTTTCAATGGTTTTGCGGAGGGCCCTTAAGGAGTGTTATGGTGATTCTGGATTATATCATGTCCTGACTGCTAGCACTGCGGAGAGCTCATTTGTCAGACATGGTGACTTCCTTTGCCAGATTTTGGATGGAGTCCATCCTTGTGGGTTTTCTGCCTTTTTGATGGAGCATCCTCTTCGAATACGGGTGTTCTGTGCTCAGGTTCATGCTGGTATGTGGCGCAGAAATGGCGATGCTCCCATATTATTTAGCGAGTGGTACCGTTCGGTCCGTTGGTATGTATTGCTGCAATTGGGTGGTACACGTTACGAATATCTATCCACTAGAAAACTTTTCTGCTTCATGCTTTTGTTTCAATTCACACTTTTACTTCTGTGTTTTTATATGGTTTAAAAACTTTTTCTTCTCATTGGTTTTCTTAATGCAGGTCTGAGCAAGGTCAAGAGCTTGATCTCTTTTTGCTCCAGTGTTGTGCTGCCTTAGCTCCGCCAGACCTTTTTGTCCGGAGAATTCTGGAACGTTTTGGGCTATCAAACTATCTGTCATTGAATCTTGAACAGTGTAGTGAGTATGTATTTCTTCATTAACTTATCATTCTGGACCACTGAAGATTTATTGTTTTTCTCTGTCTGAGCATGTAATTCTTCTACATAAGCTTTGCAAATGAAATTCAGGCCTGTAGAGTACCTACGAGCTGATCTTTTTTTATGGTAATTTGGCATGACATTTGAGTGGGTTTAAAGGCTGCATGTAATTTGTTCATGCTATCTTTGTTGAACAAAAATTTATGCCTCTCATCTTATTTTAGTGTTCGGTCAAACTCCCAAGTAGTTATATAGAAGATTACACTGACCTACAGTGTGAGTAGAACTTGATGAGGAACAGTTTGTGCTACAAAGCTCATGAGTTATGACTCGTCGCTTTATGAAATGTATTTACTTTGTAAATAAATGCTGTCTGTTTCTTGGTATGCATCCATCCTCCATTAAGTATTCACTGATTATAGTGTCTGTACATAGTAGTCTTCTGAAATATGTTATATGATACTTATCATGTAATCAAATCATAAAACTATAATTTCTTGGCAATGTAGTTATGAATATTTATTGTAAAAGACTTCATTATATCTAGATTGGCCACATATGATGCTGTAAAGGAATTTGTTATAGCTAATGTATGTCTTAAGGTTACAATTGTTCATGCGCACACTTTATTTAGGGTATTGATATCCAAAGTTATTTTGGACATACCACTATTCCACACATCAAATCTCCTTCTTCATAATAGCCACTTATTCATACATTACACAAAATCATATGAAATAGTGTAATGAGGTACTTTTTAGGGTTTGTGAATAGGCAGATCAGTTCATCTTCCTCGAATTCCACCTCGAGAAGCATAAATGGAGTAGAACAGCAACTTTTTGCATATTGTATTTTTGTAATTTTGCATACAATTTTTTCTTCATTTGTCTGTAGTTCCTTACTACTCGTATTTTCATACTACTAAAACCTGGAAGTATCATTGTGGTTTTGACTTATCAGGCAAGAACCACTTCTGGTTGCTGAAATGCTTACTCTTCTAATACAAATAGTGAAAGAGAGACGATTTTGTGGGCTAACCACTGCAGAATGTTTGCAAAGAGAGTTGGTGTACAAACTCTCCATAGGGGATGCCACTCGTAGTCAGCTTGTCAAATCTCTTCCTCGAGATCTTTCAAAAGTTGATGAACTTCAAGAAGTATTGGATAGAGTTGCAGAATATTCACATCCATCTGGCATGACACAGGTTTGGTCTAAGTGAACAACCACTACTATAGTTGAGTATTAAATGCACTTGTGAGCCACCTTGACTTTTGTTTATCTCAGGGTATGTACAAGCTACGGCCATCATACTGGAAGGATCTTGATTTATATCATCCACGCTGGAACATGAGGGACCAGCAAGTAGCAGAAGAAAGATACTTGCGGTTTTGTAATGTTTCTGCATTGACCACTCAACTTCCTAGATGGAAAAAGATTTATCATCCTCTCAAGGGGATAGCTAAAGTAGCTACTTGTAAAACACTCCTCCAGATTGTCCGTGCAGTTCTATTTTATGCTGTGTTCTCTGACCAGCGCACTACCCGGCGTGCTCCTGATGGTGTTCTTTTAACCGCATTGCATTTATTGGCGCTGGCACTGGATGTCTGCCAATTACACAAGGGATCAGGGGATCGATTATGTTATGTAGGTGACGTCATTCCAATTTTAGCATTTACCATTGAAGAAATACCCATGAGCATTTATGGTGATCAGAGCATGTTGTCACTACTTGTGATTTTGATGAGGATGCATGAGAAAGAAAATGCACAAAATTTCATGGAAGCTGGCAGTTTTGATCTATCATCTCTAGTTTTTAGTTTAATCAAGACCCTTGTGGAGCTTGAACCAGGATGCATGATCAAATTGCAGAAACTTGCACCTCACTTAGCTAACCGATTTTCAGATTTTATTTCAAATGATAATCCCAGAGACATGGATTATTCTGATGACCGCGCAAAGCGCAAAGCGAAGGCCCGTGAAAGACAAGCTGCTATATTGGTGAGTTTTTTTTTTTTGTTGGGGGTGGTGGGGGTTAATGACATCTGGGAATTTAGCCCCTTTATAGATGTTGGACACTGTTTGAATACATCAAGTATCCAGCAGTGCAATATAATTAAATTTTGAGAAATAAGTATGCACAGAAGATTGGTATATAAGATTGTTTGCTATCTTTTCTTTCTCTTTTCTTTCTATTGTTAATTTTTTTACAAAGATCTAATGTCTGCTTGGCTCTTGAATAATTATAATTGAAACATAAGCCGCAATACCCATGCAGACAACTAGTCCTTCTATCCTCCAGTTTGCTAATGTTAATGCTAATTGCTTGGTTAGTTGTTGCATGGTTGAATTGAGTTCTTTTCTGGGGTAAAATATACTTTTATGCTGTTAAAGTTAACATGGACAGAATACCATATTGCCTAACTTTCTTTCTCATTACTATTCGTGGTTTAATGTTAACTAGCAGAATCTTACTTCCTAATCTCTGAAACTTGGTACAGGAAAAAATGAGAGCTGAACAATCCAAGTTTTTGGAGAGCTTCAACTCCAGCAAAGATGAGGAGATGGAAGATGCTGAATCTGATCAAGAAGTGTGTGATTCTGAAGTCAATAATGTCACCCAAAAGTCAGCTGAAGTCGTTTGCTCCCTTTGCCATAATCCGGCATCTAAAAGTCCAGTATCTTTCTTAGTTCTTCTCCAGGCAAGTTATGCTTTCTAAATTTTTATGTTACTGATGTCATGCAAAATCTAATATGTTGAGGTGCTAGCTTCAGTCCACTTGTTTACGTCTAGCACAATATCATTCTGATTCCTTGTCACTTTCTGAATAAAGAAATCCAGGCTTTTGAGTTTTGTGGACAAAGGGCCGCCTACGTGGTATGTAGTTAGCCGATCTGGAAAAGAGCATGTTTCTAGTGATACAACCCCAATTGACGATATAGCGCTAGGGAGTACATCAGATGGCGCAGATGTCCCATTGTCGCAGTTGGAAGATGTGGTTCAGAGTGCTATTAATGATTTTGCTTCTACAGGACAACCTCAGGAACTGAATGCTTTTGTAGAATATATTAGAGCTCGATTCCCTTCCATTAAGAATGTTGAACTCCCTCGTGTATCAAATGAGCTGAAGGATAGGACAACATCCTCTATTGAGATATTTGAAGAACAGATATATTTGTTGATCAGGAACTTCGAATCCAGTTTTAATGGCTCAGCTTCTCCAAAAATTACTGAAAATTGTACAACAGCTGAAAGCTGCAAGGAAAGACATGGCAGTGCTGAATCTCTTTTGCTTGGTAAATACATAGCTGCTCTTCCTAAAGTGCCACGGGATAATCCGTTGACTTCAGAGAATGGCTCTAGCAGTGATGGGATGAAACTGAAGTCCAGTACATTACATCCAAGATATGATAACTTTTGTCCCTCAGGTGCTGATGGTATATATGTTTCTTCCTGTGGACATGCTGTGCATCAAGGATGCCTGGATCGTTATTTGTCATCACTGAAGGAAAGGTAGGCATTTCTGATCCCTTCTTCTTCCCCTAGTTTGATAAAGAGATTGCCTCTTGTTTCCCTTTATCAAAGCACCTTTCCCTAATTTGATATAGAGATGACCTCTTCCTCACCTAGTTTAGTAAAGGCCTACTGGAAGGGCTAAACTAAAAGAATGTGATGAGTTATGCACCTTGTTTAGAGATGTGATTTGCTAAGATAAGTTTAGCCCATGATTTAAAACTGATGTTATGAAAGATCATCACTTGCCTGAATCTTGATTATGTCAAAAATCGATTCCTATTGGGATGGTATCTAAGATCTTTTTCATCTATTCATCAAAATTTATCATATATGTCGTTATTTTATACTCCCTCTTTTTCAGTTTTGTTTCTCCGTTTGACTTTTCATCCCTTTTCCAATGGAGTTGATTTGTGGTGTTTAAATGGATACAATAGCTTTTTTTTATGAAAGGGTATTAATGGTCCATTGCTGCCTGTTGCATCTTTCACCTGGCTATATATCCAAGGCCCTTGGTAACTTCTCAGATAGTGACATGGATGTGTATTTGTTGATTAGTTTTTTTCTCTACTCTCTTACTATGAATGGATTTTAGCCAGCATTTTTGCTTGCTTCAGTAATCTCTTGCGATCTCCCTCTGGGTTTCTCTTGGAAAATCATCCAAGTAGTTATGCAAGTCACACCATATTAATAAAAATTTGGCAGAGAATTGGAGATTTCTCACATGTTTTTTTGATCAGCAAGTGTGAGTTAGTTTTTTCAAATAGGTTACTGTAGCCTTCTGGGCACTTAAGTTGGATATTCCTGACCATAGCTTCCGTGGTACTGAGCTTATCCTTTTCCTTGTCCGTGCTTCTCTTTTAATAAAATCATTATTAATAGTAAGAAAACTGAAGCTGTAATGATTCAGCTCTAACTGAATGGTCACAGTTCTTACGTTTATTAATGATAATCAAAAGGATTCTATGTTGATCTCATCATATTCCTATGGGTTCCTTTTGTATGCCATGGTATGTGCTTGAACTTCACACTCCACTTGCTTGAAATGTTATATAGGCATCCATAGGCAATCTTCTGTTGTGTTATGTTTGAATTGAATTTTGAGTTACCTTGGGTTTAAGGGGACAATGCAAAAGTGCCATTCCACAAAATTTCTGGTGTAATTTTTCTTCAGTATTATAAGAACCTTTATCATTTATTTCATACTTGCCCCTAAATATGACTGTATTGTTTCTGTGTGCACAGATACAACAGAAGAATTGTTTTTGAAGGAGGGCACATTGTAGATCCAGATCAGGTATAGTTTTTTGTTTTCTGAATTTTGTCTGTTGAAATATTGGTTTGATAACGTTCATGCAATTTTTGCAGGGTGAGTTCCTTTGTCCGGTGTGTCGAGGGCTTGCTAACTCTGTCCTGCCTGGTGATAAGAGAAAGGTGCCGCAACCACCTGCTGTTTGGACTGTTAGTTCTACAGATGCTAGCAGCCCTTTGAACTTTTTGGATATAGCCCATACATTTCGTCTCCAAGAAGCTTTGTCACTGATACTGAGAGCTGCAAATATTACTGGAGATAATTGGACCCTAAAAACTTTACCAGCACAAAATTTAAAAAAAAAGCCGAATCTTGAACCTATTATTCGCTTGTTGTGTGGAATGTATTATCCCAGCCAAGATAAGATTTCAGAATCTGGAAGGATAAGTCATTCGTTGATTCTTTGGGACACACTGAAGTACTCCCTCATGTCAGCTGAAATTGCAGCTCGATCACGAAAAAACTCATTGAGTCCAAATTATAGCCTTGGAGCTTTGTACAAGGAACTTAACTCTTCCAGTGGCTTTATCTTATCCTTGCTTTTAGATGTTTCTCAAAGCACTAGGTTTTCAAATTCTCAGACAGTCCTATTAAGATTCCAAGGCATTCAGCTGTTTGCTAGGTCCATGTGCCCTGGTACTTGTCCAAATGGATCATCCAGTTACTGTAGCCAGCCAGGAGGTATGATTCTTTCTGATGATTCGTTTATAAAATTCCTTTGCATTTACAGCTGCTTTCATTTTATTAAGTCTTTAAAATGGAAACATGTATATTTTGTGACATTTCGACAAAGATTTGATCAATTAGATGAGAATATTAATCAATTTATTCAGGACAATCATTCTCTTTGTATTCGTTTATCCATTTATGTATGCTATGATATAATATACATGTAAATATATATATTAATGTATACACACAGACACACATATATAAAAATCCAACTTTGCAGGTTTTTAGTATTTTGTTATATCCTTAACAAATGTCAATTTTTCTATTCAATTGACCAAATAGTTGCAATATTGGATAATTTTTCTCTTGGTTAAAATTGGCTTACGCGGCCCTACATGGTCCATGGATGTGGTTATATATATTGGCCTCTGGTCCAAAAAATCCAACTTTGCAGGTTTTTAGTATTTTGCTATATCATTAACAAATGTCAATTTTATCTATTCGATTGACCAAATAGTTGCAATATTGGCTAATTTTTCTCTTGGTTAAAATTGGGTTACACGGCCCTACATGGTCCATGGGTGTGGTATCCATTACAGATTACACATAATTAGTGTTAACATAACTTAATTAACAAGGATTTACTCTGTTATAATCCTTTCTTTAATATCTTTCGTGTCGCAGATCTGATGAAACTTTAGTCGACAAATCCTAGAAACTCAAGAAGAAACTAGAACTGTTCTAGTAACCAGCTAGTTTAGCTGTAGAATAATATTGAAATCTCAAGTAACGTAATGAATGTTCCCCATTCTACAATATACCAAACTACGTGGGCTCAAACAAGTAAATAACTTATAAATAGAAGTAAATATCTAATCAATCACAGTCTTAAGCAATATATGGAATGAAATCAGAAGAATAATACTCCCTTCATCCCAGATTAACTTCACACTTTGCTGACAGCCTGGCACGTGTTTTTTTTATGGAAAACTGCTTTATTGACTTTTTGGACGAATGAATGAAGAATATTTTAAAATAAGATAGGTATTGTGAAAGTGCTTTATTTTCTTTTTTAGAATGCAGTATTCTGGGACGTCCCGTAAAGAGAAGTGTGAAGTGGAAGTTGGGATAAAGGGAGTATCTCTTATGTCGATCCCTAGACACGTGTAATTGGTGGGATTTCTGTATTTGAAATCTCATCAAAACTTTATTGTCGACTTGTCGTAAGCCGCAGCTGGCAGAGAATTATCAGGGCTTAGACGGCCTTCAGTTGTCGCATGCACCAAGAAGATCCATTTCGCATCTCGACCTTACCGCTGCCTTTAAGAGTCACCACGGGCGACAGTTAAGAGAATGGGGTTGGTAAAAGTAAAAAGTGTGGACAAATAATTATTAGTGTTCAAAAAATAACTCATCTAAAAATAGTAAAGTTATAAGAAAAAACTGAGATATTAGCTGGATGTGGGGAAAGATCAATATAAGAGGATATCAAGCAAACTATTAGTATGCCTAATTAATCATTAATCATGCAGAAGACAATTCCATCCAACTGGCAGTAGCTGGTGATATTTACTTCTTCGGGAAGAGCTTTCTTTTCTTGCACTTGACTTGGAACTCAGTTAAATTTGACGGCCATGCCTGCCTTGACTTTCTTGGCTGCCACATTGGATTTCCTGAAACTGGCAGAAGCCACCTCCTTCATTTGGCAGAACTTCTCGCTCACTCTCTCAGCTCAAGGCTGAGCTGCTTACTGAAGTCAGATTATTGGGTTGGTGTCAGTGTTTCCTTTCTACGGATTATATTCATAAACCATTTATAATTTTGTCAAATTAAGTTACCGGGGACAAGTAAAGAACTTGTCTTCAAAATTTGGTTAGATGATTCATAATTGTAGTTTTAGGTAAAAAAATTAGGTAGATATTGATAGGTTATACTTTGTCATGGACGCGTCTCTTAATTTTGACCAAAATCACTACTTGGCTAAAATTGGAAGTTTGCATCTAATAGTTACTTGATGGCTAAATTGACAATTTAAAAGAGATTGGCCAAAATAGCAAAACCAGCAAAGGTTCTTGGTAGGAAGCCCTATACTGACAAGAGTCATGTGTATATGTGGCAGACAAGAGTCATGTATAACATCTGTTCTACAGTTGAAATATGTGAAACCATGGGAACTACGAATAAGTCATTATCTGGGTAGCATGTCCCTATTCAGGTTCCCATTCTATCTGTGAAGGGATATGCTATTCCAATTCTATATGTTGTGTGCTTATGCCTTTCCTTTGATGAATGTATGATTTACTTGTGAACTCTGTATCAAGAATAAGTGGATGGTTGTAATCAGATGAGATTTGGAATTGGATATGAGCCAAACCCCTGTATAGGAGGTGGAAGTCACACTGTATTAGAAGACCTCTGTTTTTTTATGTGAGCTGTTCTTATTGCATGTTTTTGTCCATTGTGATCTGCAGGTAAAATGCTATATATTTTGGAAAATGCCGAACTGGAAGCTCGGTATGCAGATATTGAACTGTGGAGACAAGCATATGAACCTATCCTTGCTCGTGATGCCTTTTCATCATTTATGTGGATACTCTTCTGTCTTCCATGGCCAATGTTATCCTGCAAGGAATCCTTTTTATCTCTTGTGCATGTTTTCTACGTTGTTACTGTAACTCAGGTACCAATGTTTTCCCTTTTGACCATTGTAGATTTGTATGCTTGCTGCAACCTTTTACTTATCACTTTTACAGGCTATAATTACATGCTACAAGACACGGGAAAACATAAAGCTCGATATAGGAGAGCCTGGTACTTTGATCACCGATGTAGATCGAGTGATAGGGGAACATCAAGAAGCTATGCAGTTTTTCGAGGCCAATTGTGTTAATTCCGAATATGATACCAATAATGCAATTCGCAGCATGACATTTCCTTATCTGCGAAGATGTGCCTTGCTTTGGAAACTGGTAAATTGCTCTAATATGATGCCATTTGGTGATGGGGTCCAGTCCTGGGATAGATTGACACATATAGCCAATGATATGGAGTATACTACTAACACTGTCGAAGAGCTTCAAGAGCTTGAAAAGCTGGAGAAGATGTTTAATATTCCTCCTCTCGACCTCATTGTTAAAGATGAAGAATCACGATCGGCAGCTGTAAAATGGCTGGGTCATTTCTGTGAAGTGTTTGAAACTCATAAATCTACTCACATTTTGAGATGTACTCCAGCTGTCCCTTTCAAGCTGATGATTTTGCCTCATCTTTACCAGGATCTGCTGCAAAGGTTGACTTGTAAACTTTTTGTGATGTCCTATTATTTATTTTCATCTATTACAAGGGTGGTTTTGCCTTCCATCAGGTACATTAAAAAGTGTTGCCCTGAATGCGGAAAAGTGAAAGAGGAGCCTGCGTTGTGCTTACTCTGTGGTAAATTGTGCTCACCAAACTGGAAGCCATGCTGCAGGTTACCACTAACTTTTCATAGAATTACATTTGTTCATATTTCTTCCTATGAGACCTTGTGTCTATGCGTTGAGGAACATGGGGCTGGTTTCCTTGATAAGCATCTTCTGTAAATCTGACTGGATCATTTATTTTAAAGGGGAAGCAGTTGTCAGACTCATGCGGCGGCCTGTGGTGCTGGCATTGGTGTCTTCTTGTTGGTTAGAGTATGTTTCAGTCTTTTAACTTATCATGCTATCACTAAACTATATCTCTGATATGCTCAGATCAGTTCATTTCTTTTCTTGATAGATGATTAATCTAGGAGTTGAGCATAGTCTTGTGATCTTTTATCGTGCTTACTTGTAATTCTTTGAAGGATTCCTTTGCCTTGTTAATAAAAAAAAAAATTCTTATGAAGAAAAAAGTTTTACATCTTTAGGAAGCTACTGATGCCACACTATTTTTTCAGAGAACTACAATCTTGCTTCAGAGATCTGCACGTCAAGCACCTTGGCCTTCTCCCTACTTGGATATCTTTGGAGAAGAGGTAAGTATCTGTCAGTTGGTTTTACTGCTTGAGTAATACACTACTATAATACAGTGACCTTATATGGATTGGTAGTTTATGTTGGATTTTTCAAAAGAAGCTGCATTTTTTCAGCAGTTAAGGGTACATATAAAATATAATAAAATATTCATGTTACACACACGTTAAGAAAAATTAATGAAATATTCAATAAAGTAGATAAGTTAGATAATTGGTGTGAGTGTGGTGTGTCGTCAAACAACCAAAATAATTTTCCTACTCTAAAATAGAAGTATAGTGAGCAGGGTCGATCCACAGGGAACAGTGAATTATTTCTTTCGAATTTAAGTTAACACTGGTGAATTGTAACTATGAATTATCTAAATTCTAAATCTGAAGTACTAGAATTAAATAATTATTAAAATCAAGGGAAATATCAATATGAGAGAAATTCCAATTCAAGGGTTGTGAGACGTTCAATTATATTGCCGATCATCGACTAACAAAAAAAATAAACTTGCAACTCAAACATTTAACCTTAGACTTAAAAGTATAGCCATAATAAGTCTTGTGTCTTCCTAAATTCATTTGACCATACCAAGCATTCGATCAAAACTTACCATTAACCGACTGGCACGATAGCGTTCCATATCAATTAACAATTGTATTAAACTCTATGAAAACAGTTAAACCTAAATATAATAAACCGGATAGCCTGCAATAATTAAACCTAGTTTTGTAGATTTATGTAGGTTAAACAAGTTATGATAGCATAACAAATTAAACTTATTGCTACTTAGTGTCCAATCATCCAAGACAATTACGTATCTATGAATTCATGGATAGCATTAGAAAAATAACTATTAAATTGAATTGTCAGATCAATTAACAATTAATTTCATGAAATGAATAATAAATCCACAAATATTTGAGTTATGCAAGAACAGTTAAAATCACATAAGTCTCACAATAGTATAATCAAACTTAAAACCCTTGAATTAGAAATAAAACCTTAGCCTTGCATAGTCCAAAACAAAGTCTTCATGAAATGCATGTCTCAGGAGATAAAGGAATAATCAAAGTAATGTGTAGAGAAAAGGTTAAATTCCCCCAATCTGCTACTCCAAGTTTTTCCGTGTGTTTTCTTGATGGAGAGAAACATATATATGCCAAAAATATTTCCTAAGATCTTGGGAACAAATATCAAGGATATCTCTAAAAATAATTCAATACTAATAAGGAAAGCAAATAAAATCCTCCATGGTCTTTATTCCCAAAGTTGACTCCTAAAATATCATTCCCATGTGCTCCCTTTTCCATATCTTCAAAATTAGCCCAAAAACCACCTTTTAATCCAGTCTTTTAGTCAAAGCCCAATAATTCGATCCCTACAATAAAATATAACTATTTCAATTAATCAAGCTCAAGGAAATAAAAAATATGGGAGAATTGATTACTAAAATATAGGAATAATAATAACACATCAGAGTGTAAAGTTAATGGCATATGTGTAATTAAGTCATGGTTGGAGGGTGATAATAAAGTGATTGTTTCCATAAAAGGGAATGTGCACATTTTTTGTGGACGGACATATAGGACAAGTGAGTACGAATTACATGGACGGAGTGAGTATTTAATACAAATATGGAGGTTTAATTAGTGCTCTACTTACGGGAACAGTGACCAAACTAGATTGGGCACCAGTTGCCGGTCCAGTCGGTTGGACCAGTCAGACTGGCGGTTCAATTGTTAAAATAGTTCCTGCTTATTCTATTTCAATACTCTCTATGTTACATTAAAACACAAAGAAGTCACTTATAAAAATTTAAAATTATAACTCATAAGTTTTTTATTGAAATAAACACTATAGTCATAGATAACACAAAAATCAAAATATTCAAATCAACTACAGTCAAAATATCAAACTATGTTGAAGTCTCAAATTAAAATACTAGAATTTACAATAGGTAAAATGTAGAGAAACAATATTGGTGCTGGGGCGTGTATCGGGTTATAATTAAAAATAGAAGGAAAAAATAAAAAACGAGGAAAAGAAAAAATAAAAAATGCAAGATTAGTTCAACCGGTTTAATCTTAAAAATGGTTTTGGGAGAGTAATTTGACTAGTTTTGTTGCCGGTTCCCTGTTCAACCCACCCTGTCTGAAAACACTGAATTTAATTATTAAATTGCTTCTTCATTCATAAATACTTAAATTTTGGTAACTTAAGAATGTATTAATTAAGGATTTCTGATTCTATAATCTGATTCTATAAATTAGACGAACTCATTGGACATGTACACTTAAAATCTCTTTGAACATTACATAATAAGTACTCCATTGGAATTGATATGAACACTAGGTTATCTATTTTCTATCAGAACTTTCCACTGTCCTAAAACTCTGCTCCAGCATGGCTTAACTCCATACATATTACTGGTATAATGTTTCAGTGGACCTGTTAATTCTCCTCATTTTTCAGGATGTTGAAATGCAAAGGGGAAAACCGCTGTTTCTTAATCAAGAAAGATATGCAGCTTTATCTCATATGGTAAACTGATATATATACTTCCCCCTCCTTGATTTCTCTGTGTGAATACTATCATGATCGTGCAAGATGTCAAAGTCTAGCACTCTTATTTTGGGTATATATGTGGGCGAGCTTATAACTGTTTCTTAAAGTAATTTTCCTAGTTTTGCCTAGTGGAAAATCCTCTACATTTGGCTGCGAAGAATTAGTTCAATAGTTGTTGTGGACTTGCCTTCTATTGCAGTTAGGGTAGAAGTGTCTTGTTTTTACCATGAACTTGCTTCTAAAGTCGAAATATTTGAGAAAACAATTACCTTAACTGGTTAAAATTCTTTATTGCTTTTGGTTTTATCTTCGTGTAACATGTTATTTTGCAATTTAGGTGGCTTCTCATGGGCTTGATCGAAGTTCAAAGGTGCTTCGGCAAACCACTATTGGTTCTTTTTTCATGTTTTAGCCTTTGATATGTAATATCAAGTGTTTCTCTGATGAGGTCCGTCTTTATCCTTAGCTTTGAGCTTGCAATAATGTGTTATTTATTTACTTATTTTATTGTCTAATGCTAGTCCCAGCAATTGCGTATGATTTTATTAATTAGTTCCAGGTTGAATATTGCAGGTGGGATAGCATTCTCATTTCGAATCAGAAATGGTGTATAGTTTCAGATTCAGGCTTCCATGTGGATCTGAGAATCGGTGGCAGTGTTTGAGTTTTGGATGTACATATTTCACAAAAGGTTAGCGTGCTGTCAACTTGTCAAATAAATCTTTCTCGTCGCCCTCATGAAATTGAATCAACTGCCTTCTGAAATGATTAAATATCGAGCTACACCCTTGTACACTAGTTGTGCCACAACTAATACTTTTATGTGAAAATTAACTAAGGAGGCGCTTGATTCAAAATTCTTTAAGGAGAATGATGACCAGAATGAACATGAAGTAGTTTTGGTGGTAAATTAGAATAAAAAGATGATCATTTACCTTCATCATATTTGATAAGGGGTAAAGAGATCCAAAATAAGTTAATTTTTACCCACTTTGATTAAAATAACTACCTCTCTTTCCATAATCACTTCTCCTCCATCATAACACTATTTCTCAACCAATAATCATTTTTTGTCCCACTTATTTTAAAATTAATCAAAAATACCAACAATTCACTATTCAATTTGATTCTCACTACCATTTTCATTCAATATTTGAGCCAAGCGTCCCCTAATATTTTTAGTGAAAATAATTAGTACTGACAAACTAATTTTCTTAGAAAAAAACAACTAGTACACACCTGATTTGCACGGTGCAAATTCATATTCAAATTTGCCTTAAACTTATATCACATTTGCTTCGAAGTCTTCATGATGTGATATTATTTGGTATTGTCCATTTGGGGTCCTTTTGTTTGATCATTCTCTTCACAGGTACGTATATTATCCAGCTTCACACCGGCAGCGGTTTCTTGCCATTGCTCGTACGTAGTGTGAAACAGGTCTCCTGTACAAATTTGCTCCACAACTGTGTTACTTAGTATGCTATTTCTTCCTGTTCCTAGGGAATATGGTGGTTCTGTAAATCGCGGTCGAGCAAATAAAACTTGGTGCTTTCGAAATAGTAGTGTGGAAAATGTTTTTGTTGAATGCAACAAAGTTGGTTCTGTTCAGGGTTCTCAAGGCAATGTGAAGTGGCTCTATCCACTGATCCTGAGACTGAAGAAACTATAAAGATGGCAGTCAACGTTTTTAAGCTTTAATTGGTGCAGTTACTTAAGTATGATGTGTGCAATTATCTTGGTTAGGATCCATTTGTTTCTGTCTTGTGTTTTTATTATCTTTGATGCCCTATTTGGGTTACAAACATATAAGTACAAATTCAGTCTCTCATAAAACTTTTAGGTACTCTATTTTTCAATACAAAAAAAAAAATGCAATTATTTAGCTTTAATTGGTGCGATTATTTAGCTTTTTGTACACGGAAAATGATAGGATGATTTAATATCGCCAAATCTATTTTAGTAAAATTATTCATCGTTTTATTTGGTTGAAATTTTTATATAAAAAAATTGTGATTTATAAAAAAAAAAAATTTGCGAGACAGATTCATGCGTGAGCTAGTGTTCCATGATTTGTCATATAATACAAGAGACTATGGTTCATTTTGTGTATGAAATCGTTTGTATTTACTCTATGCGAGATGATATGGCTATAGCTATAGGCCCAAATGTAGAGCTGTTAAAATAAACGAGCCGCTCGTGAGCTCGGCTCGACTCGACTCGGCTCGATATGTTAAACGAGCCGAGCCGAGCCTAAAAAAATACTCGTTTGCTTAACGAGTTCGGCTCGACTCGGTAGGCTCGCGAGCTGCTTGGTAGGCTCGAAAAGTAGAGGTTATTTTATAAATATTATATAATTTAGGATATAAAATATTAATATTTTACATTATAATACAATTCATATTCTCAAATCACTCATACTGGTGAATTGGTGATAGTTTTAGCTTTATTGTTGTTAAAATAAACGAGCTGCTCGTGAGATCGGCTCGACTCGGCTTGTTAAGGGCTCGACTCGACTCGACTCGAAGTGTTAAACGAGCCGAGCCGAGCTCAAAAAAATACTCGTTTGCTTAACGAGCTAGGCTCGGCTCGACTCGATAAGCTTAACGAGCCGAGCCGAGCCTGGCACTACTCGGGCTCGCTCGGCTCGTATAACAGCTCTACCCAAATGGACTTGTTTGTCTACTTTTGCATAATCGAGCAGCTTGACAATAAATTTTACAATACGTAAATCTTGATAAATATTTTATAATCAAATTCGAGCTTTGTTTAATTCTAAAACTATGAAAGTGATTTTGTGTTTATAAAACAGTGCGAAATCACAACACACTAACCAGTCGAGCTCGAGCTATCTAACTCGTTAAACATATAACAGAGCCCGATAAACAGATTGCTCGATAGCACGTTTACGAGCTGATCTTGGCTCAATCAAGGTTCAATCTTGATTGAGCTTGAGCTCGACCTCAACTCATTACGATTTAATCTTGAATGCAAAATTTCTCCAAATCGAAACCTGAATAGCTCACGAGCGTCTTAAGCTCGTTGACAAGCTGCACCAGGAGCTATTGCAATAAACGTGCACAGTGAAACAATCAGTACATGCAATTGCTGTACATATAAACGGATAAGCCAAAATAATGAAAAATAAACACAGGAATTTCTAAATACCAAAGCCATGTATAAAATTAGAAGAGCTCTACCGAATAATTGCACATAGGTCCCTGCAAGTATAATGAAGAAAGGAGATTCATTAATTCTAATTTGATACTGACTTGACTATACTTCTGATCTACTAAATCTCCATTTGGAGGGCTTCTGTACACCACAAATTACAGATTGAACAAAACGAAAGCTAATTATTTTGTATACAGGGAAGAATAAGAACTCATAATTAATTACGAGGAGCATCGAAGCCTCTGTTTCCTTGCGAACGCCTACGTACCTGACAGTGAGGGCTGAATTTTGTCGAAAAGAATCTTTGGTGCTCGTTTCAATTTCGTTTTCATTCAATTGACAGGCACCTTTTTAACTGATCAATACAAAAACAGCAGTACATCAGATGATTGTATATAGAATAAACAGAGTGTTGAGAACAGTGTTTTAACAGAAAAACAGAAAATCCTGTGATTTATGAACAGGCAATGATGCAATCAAGTCTATAGCATCATGGTTAACCGTATCAAAAAGGACTAAAATTTGTACGTATCAGGTACACCGTGCAATTCAAGTGTATTTTTAAATGATATTACTTGTTTTACTAAAAATATTAGGGGCACTTAGTTCAAAATTCCTCGATGGAAATGGTAATGAGAATACATATAGAGTGATTACCGTGGTTAATGAAAATAAAAGATGAACAATTCACTTTCATCATACTTCTAAAGAGGTAATAAGACTCAAAATAAGTTTGGTCAATCATCTTCCCTCCAAAATAAACATTTCTCCCCAACACATCTTTTATCCTCTTTATTCCAAAATTAGAGCAAAAAACCGGCAATATTAAACACCATTAAGACAATCTTTCTTCCAACACATTCTTTCAATACTGGGACGTAATGGGATAAGAGATTCATTGACATTCTCATTGAAGAATTTCAACCAAATGCCCCTTAATTTGTTAATATTAGTTGTTTCTATTGAAAAATGTTTGTTATATATATTTGCACCATACAAGTAGTGTACAAGAGTGTTTCTAATCAAAAAGTTGGTATGAGAAAATGTTTCACAATGGCAGCATGTGAAACCCTAATAGTGGGAAAGCAACAAATAAACAGAGAATTTGGAAAGAACTATGCTACTACATACACAATACTTTCCCTAACAGTGGCAATTCCTCCACTCCATATACAAAAGACTAAGACATATGTCACCTAGGAGTATACAAGCATATATCAAAGATCTTAAGAAAAATTATTACCGATAAAGCAACAGAAGAGCAAGCTATCCCCGTCTTTGACGCTGGTAGACAAACTTTGTTACCGGACGATATTTCTTAGCCTCCGAGTCTGCAGCTTTCATTCTACTGTCATCACACTCTTTCTCAGCATCAAAGGCAAAGTCAAGCTGCTTCTCAACAGATTTATGAACTGAAGTCCTTTTCAATCTTAGCCGATATGGAGGAGATGAATTAAACGACTTGTTGCTGCTTAACCCACTCTCGTCATCCCAAGTGGGATCTGCACATAAACTATTGTTTTGCAGACCCGTATTCTCAGAACTATTCATATGGTCATGTTCACCGTTTGATACAACAGTTCCCTTCAGCTGCCTTTCAGGCTTTCTCTTTCTTAGTATGGATGGAGTATTTGGAAAGCTAAGGGCAGCAATTTTCAGTATAGATTCAGGAGATTGTGCAAATGAGCTTCTACTGTTTACACTTGGGGGAGTAAAGAAAGGAGTTGGCGACCCCGCCACACTAATGTTTGATTCAGACGGCATCAAATAAATATTTGCAAGATTTGAATCCAGCTGGTCATAATTATCTAAACTTGGTGGCTCATAACATAGTGTCCCGTGTATCGGAGTATCACAATGCAACCCTATTCCAGCAATAATACGGTATTGATCAACTTCTCCGCATACTCCATTTGTCACGAACTTAGGTTCTACATTTGAATGAATAGTGTCTGCTTCGGATGGAACTGCCTCACACTTTGTGCACTCAGGATTCGTAGTCTCATTCTGCCGGTTGGCAGTAATACCATGATCTTCGATCATAGTCTCAGGCTTGTCCTTCGCATCTTCAGCCTGACATAAATCAGTGGCTGTTTCACATGGAGCTACAAAAGTAGAATTTGATTCTCTATTTGAACCAAGAAAAATTTCGCCAACAGAAGACGTTCTATTGATGTCTCTAGCACCATTTACGAGAGCGTTTTTAGCAACTGGAGGGAGGTTCCCAGTCGCGAGATAGAAATCCAACTTCTTCTTCAAAGAGCTATTCCAGTGATTCTTGATTGCATTATCAGTTCTGCAACATCAGCAAATATAACAATTTTTTACTTGTCTTTTCGTTATTTTCTATGAGAATAATCTTCTTGTCAGCATAACAAAGCAAATTGCAGGAAAAGCCTCGCGTCAAATGCAGTCAAAATTCTTATCAATTACAAAATAGAATTCACTTAAATGTATTACAGCACTCTTACCTGACCCACCACCCAAAAAAGAAAATTTCCCTGCTTATTTTTGTTCTGATGGCCTCTACAGAACCAACCTAATTGATATATAAAACACGGTACTATAGACAAATTAAATAATGCTAATTCAAGAATTCTGATGGTATAAATTCTGGATTTTAGCCAAACTATGCACGGTGTCATAGACTGGGGAAAAGTTCTTAAAGAATAATACCTTCCGGGTAGAAGTTTAGCTAATTCAGCCCATTTATTCCCATTAACGCGATGAGCATTCAGCAGTGTAAGTTCCTCCTCCAGAGTCCAGGCATCCTTCTTAATATGTGGATTCAAATGATTGTGCCACCTGAAAGATTCCATAAGAAAAGAGTCTGACCATCATGCGTCGAGACACATTTTCTGTTTTACATCTAATACAACAAAAACAACACTGAGCCTTGATCATACATAACTTTGCCACCATGCGTCAAGACACATGTTCTACTTTACATTATAGTGTAACACATCATTTTAATAATTCCTCCCAAGTCTTTTAGGTTTCCCTCTCTCTCTCTCTCTCTCTCTCTCTCTCTCTCTCTCTCTCTCTCTCTCTCTCT
>JAPKLY010000359.1:198551-222623 GCA_026898435.1 Prunella vulgaris | reverse complement strand
TCTCTCTCTCTCTCTCTCTCTCTCTCTCTCTCTCTCTCTCTCTCTCTTTCTCTCTCTTCCCTTTTTATTTTAATTAACTTAATGAACTATTACTTTCTATATTATGTATTGGTGCATCTAAAATTCTCTTATGTAGACATATAGATCTGACTTTCATGTCTTCCAAGTAAGAAAAACATACTTACCACATACAAGTAAAATATATAAAGGGTGATAGCATAAAAAGCACATAGAGTAGTTCTTTATTCTTAAGCAATACATACATGATTTCAGAAATTGAGTGATTAAGGTGAAATAGTTAAATCAACCATTCAATTGCATAGCTTACTACTGAGATATTTAATTTATTGGACTCCGAATTATACTACCATAGAACTACCCATAAAACATATTATTAGTTAGTTATTGTTTGTGAGATAGAATATTGACATTACCTCTCACGGCACTGCTTCCCAATTCGACCTGGCAATGATTTTGCTATAACTGACCATTTTGCAGGTCCATATTTAGCTACTAGTTCCGTAATTTTCTCATCCTCCTACAAGAAAGCAGCAAAATTATAAGCATTAATTAACAATGTGACAATTGCATGACAGCCTCGGGAGATGGAAGAGAAAGTGGCCAACCTCTGGTGTCCAAGGACCTTTCACAAGGTCTGGATTCAGAACCTTTTGCCAGCGATGCAGGCACTGCACTTCTGATCTATGGGGAAAGAACTCAGCTGCATGCATATCAATGTTAGTGAGGACACAGCATATCAAGATAAAGTGACAATTGACAATAAAAATTGAGTTCTCATGCTATACGATCTCAACAATAATTATATTGAAGTCTTATAAACCAAACGTTCAAGGAAGCCATGGTAATATAACCCAACCCTTGTCAATCTAGACCCTCGAGTATCCAAATAAACAACTTTGTGAAATTAGTACCTTGTTTCCTCTTATTTAACTTCACCCAATAATTTCAGGGGACAATTTAGTGACATCACAATCCAAACAACCATTTTCTAAAATTACATTATATTAGTAATAAAATAAACTGACCAAGAGTTTAAATCAATTTGATACCTTAGGCAAACAAGATTTCCTATGTTCACAAAAGGCTTTTGGCTTCCAGCTTAACATCATAACTCATATTGGAATATCTTAAAGCATTAAATTAAACATCAAATCAATCCAAGTTGCAAACTGAAAGATATAAACTGCAAACTGTAAAAAGAAACGGAAGTTTGAGCATTTTACCTATTTTCTTCCAAGACTTCCCTCTGTAAGCCCCAACAGCTTTTCTTAATGTATCATCCTGAAGCAAAATTATTTTGAGTTGTTAATAATACCTTACAGAAAAATAAACATAAGCAAACAAAATGATTACATTATCAACTTCTGCAATTTCTTTTTCTTGACAGCATTTTATCATGCAACATTAAGTCAAAATCACAACAAAGTCAGTTCCATCACCATAAGCATGCTCCCCATTTAGAAAAGCTATTAACTCTACCAGGGTAAGACCATGGAGGAACTATAGGCTAGACTATGGAGTTGGTTTGTGGTGAAAGAGACAAGGTGCAGCGGCTTTTCTTTAATGATCGGTTATGTAATCCTAGAGTAGTATCAGGTGTTAATTGGTTGATTCACAAAATTGCTCTTCTGTTAACTGTTCGAATTTTATGCATGAAGGGTATACCTTATACCCTTATACTATGCAATAAATTGTTCTAATAAAAAAAAAAAAACAAATGTACCTCTTCCGGAGTCCAACCTCCTTTAGCTCTTCTGATCGGGCCTGAAGTTCTTCTGCAAAACCAAAATAGTGTACTCATTATTAAATCATTAAACTTCGCACTTCAAAGTTAATGACTCTTGAGGCACAAGATATCCAGTTTATTTGGATGCTAGAAAATGTAAGTTGTTGCTCCGGTTATTTATGGTAAAACTGTAAAAGAGACTTTGTGTGTTGTGTGTTATATTACTGATGTATGGAACATCAATTATTATAGGGAGAGAGTCCTAGGGTTAGAGTCTAAAACAAGGAAAGTACAATAAAGGTTTACTTGTAAACTGAACATGGAACAACTAAACTAGACATAATAACGATAGAATCAAGACATAATCTTCAACATTTATTTCAGAGTAGGCATGAAACGCATGAAAAAACACCTGTAAAATCCATTATTTTACACTATGACAAAGTTGGAGAGAGCATTTCATGAGAACTATGGGATAAGCCATACAAACCAACTATGTGTCACTGTGGTTAAGATTAGCATCATACACTATCCCCTGTTATCTTAGAAAGATAATTTCAATCGAGAACACATGAATTAATTTCATTATAATAAACAAATTTTAGAACTTTGCTAGCGTAATGCTACTTTCTCGAGAGATAATGAATAGGAAAACCAACAATAATTGCATGTTAATTCCACATTTAAACGCAAAAGACACAGCCTTTCTGTAATATGTGATGTGCGCATATGGTAAAATGAAGTTATGATCAACAGAATGGAAGCCTAACCCATGCAATAAATACGAAACCAAACCATTATTAACCCTAACAATCATAAAAACCACCAGATGAGACCCACGACAATCATCATAGGAAACATTGAAATGTTAGGTTAGGCTAAAAAGAGAAAGACATTAATACAATCATAGAAAACTAAACATGCAAGATAAGAATCGTGAGTAATAAAAACAATACCTATGAGCTGGGGAAGCACTGTTGGGACTACTTATCCCAGGTGACTTAACTGCAACGACGCTACTATTCTCCGAAAAAGAGGAGCTAGAAGCAGCAATGGATTCCTTGTTCTCGAGACAAAAATCATCTGATTTCATCTCTGCCATTAATCCCTTTAGCTCAACAGACATCCATGAATTCCAATTTCCTGAATCCCAATTTCCTGAATTCCAAATTCACCAACCCAATAAAAATTGAAACTAACTTGCATTTATTCAGATTAAGGAAAACTGTAAATCTAATTGACGGAAAACCTTCAGCTCCAAGACTAAACTAAACTAAGTCCAGATCTCAAAAAATAATCTCAAATCACGAAACGGAATCCAGAACTCAGAAAATAACACAACTTTAAATAAATCCTCGATTGATTAAAGCTCCCCCAACGGATTAAACATCGTAAACTTGATCGAACAGCAAAGAAAATATAAAACGTACAAAAAATTTAACAAAAGGAAAAGAACGTTACACCCATCTCAATTCAATAATCTCGAAGAGGGCTAAAGCGACTAACCTCACCAATCGAAAATCAAGCTCGCAGGCTCCCGAGCCCTAACAAATCCAAAAAATCTCGGGAATCTAGAGAGAGAAAATTTCAGAATTGCGAAAAACCTTGCCCGTTGAAAGATGAGAGAGAAAAGAAGTAAATATTTATATATAATTTGTATGTAACGAATACTTACGAAGGGGTTAATGACGGCGCCGTTTAGTCGCCGTTAACTCGAGGGTTAGGAAATGGCGACGATTGCTGACGCCGCACGTGACCGTTAGGGACAAAAGTTTGAACCTCAAACGGCACATTTCTTCGTCTAATCACAAGTTAGAGCTGATATTTCCCGGGCCAATAGCGGCCGTCGATCGCATGATGGACGGTCCAGATTTGATCGTGTGGTGGCGTGATTGATACGTAGTAACCGAATTTAATTTAAGGAGTGTAACTGAATCTCTCTGGATCGCTGCCAGCCGTTAGATTGGTCCGAGTCAAACTCGTTAACGGTGGGGATTGAGCCTCCGAAGAATTTACCGACGTTATAGAAGCAAAAATCATGGGTAAATTAATATTTAATTTTTGCAAAATTTTTGGAGATTCCAAATCAATTTACCACCATATATTATGCTCCGGAATTTGATTATACTCTTTTTTTTAATTTTAAATTTTTGAAAAATTTAGTATTCCCTCAATCCCACTGTAAGTTGCTCATTTTATCATTTTCGTCGTCCCACTATATGTTGCACATTTGGTTTTTTATTTTTTAAAAAAAAATTACTATTCACTTCTTTATTATTATTTTTAATATTTTTTACACTATTTTCTTTATTTTTTCACTTTTCTCCATTACATCACTTATATTTTTTCACTTTTTCCATCACATCTTATACTTTTCCACTTTTACCTTAATCCGCGTGCTCAAAAGCAACGAGCAACTTATAACGGGACGGAGTGAGTATATTCTTTTTTTTAAAAAGTGCTAAATTTGGAGTGATAATCTTAAAAAAAGAGGGTGGCTAAATTTGAATTATTTTTAAAGATTATTGGGTTTTTAATGTAAAAAATGTATAATTATTTTTATTTGTATTTTCTTAATAAAATAATTAATACTTTCTAAAAATATATTTAAATTTTACGATTCGCATAATACATAAAAGTATTTTGTCAAGAAATATTGTGTTTAATAAATGTGAGAAGTTTGGTTGGTTGATTTATTTTTTTTGTTTAATCGAGTCAATAGAATGATACATAAATTAATGAATGCATACAATTGACCTATTTTATTTATTTTTTATTTCACTCGATGCTCAATTTTCTGAATATTTAATATATGGAGTCATGGACTCATAATTATATATAGCATAAAATAGAACAAAAAAAATGACACAAATTGAAATATTATTCTTCCCCCTTATGTTACACATTTAAATTATATCATACAATGAAACATGAAATTGCCACAAATTGAAATATAAAATTTTTCCACTAATGTTAACTTGTTGCTCGTGATTTTTTATTTTTATTTTTTAATTCTTTTTACTGTCTTAACATCAATGGAAGAAATTTGAAGAAATTCTTTTTCCATGGTTATTCCATTTTCCATACAGCAATTTATTTAATTTCTTTTGCATTATAATAATTTTAAAAAAAAGCTCCACGTGAATATTTAATGTAATCAACCTCAAATTTAACGAAATGACATGAGGCGAGTCTAATTTAAACTAGCACAATTTTACTATTTTACTCATAATATTAATCATTTAAATATAATTATAAATAAAAATATATAATTAATATTAATGTTATTTATATTATAACTCGAGCCAAGTCAAAATTATAATATTTCAAGTTTTCCATGAATTGAAATCCATCAAATTCAAACAATATAATATGCATTAAGATTAGGGAATCTTAAATCCAAATCTGCACCACAAGACTAAATTAATTGCAAGATATGCATTTATTAATCTTTATAATTTGGCTGTGCACATAAATCATAGTATAATTTGTAGTTTATACTTTATGTTTAACCCACCAAAACTAATTTTATTTTTGCTATTTATTTAATATAAATATTGAAAGCAGTTTAACCTTACAGATTATGGAAAAAAAAATCCAAGGTCCAAAACAAAGACATAAAAATAAATGTGAATTAAATGGATACAAAATGAAATGAGACCGGATCTCCTCCATTTGATATTTCTCCAATTTTCTCCTTTTAATATATAGATATAGACATAATTAAAATAAGTTAAAAAATATATAAATATATGGAATCCATGATAATAACTGGGATCTATATTAAATGGAGGAAATATTAAATAAAGCGGATCCGACTCCATATGAAACTGGGTCCCATTATAGTGAGATTAATCTCCCATATTAATTGATTGTTGGCTAAGTTTCGGGTCATTAAATATTTCGATCTCTCAACTAGTTGCATGTGATTATGATGCAGATGCAGGCGGAAGCGCAGAACACGAAAATAACGATATAATACTCTCAATTTTAATTCTTCAAATCAACTCCCTTTACATTAACATAAAATTTCTATTTATACTAAACTAATTGGGGTTTCAGACATTAAATCCATATAAACCCTACCCAATAACAATTAAATAATATTTAAATAAAATCCTAAACTCTATAGAAATATAAAAATAATACTAATAACTAAATATATTTAACTCTATCTACCTCAGATTTTCCTTTACTCATGCATGATATGCATATTTTGTAGTACTTGTTTCATATTAAAATGGACCCGAATATTTTCACCCCCTGTTCATTTCACCACCGTATATTTTATGTTCACCACCTATAATTTCTCAAAATTAACCCTTATCATTATATCAATAAAATTGTTTTGCAAATTCAACCCCTCAATCTAATTTGGAATTAATTAATTACACTTAAAGGATATAATTGTTCTATTAAATTTTAGTTTAGAAACAATATTGGAAAGAGTGGGGATGAACAAACTCAATTACGAGGGGAAAAATATTCGGATCCTATTAAAATACTACATTAAATTCACCAATTGATGGACTTACTTAATACGGCCCAAAAGTATTAACCCATAAGGCCTATGGGCCATCAAAGCCCAAAAGCCTAAACAACAAAACAATACACATTCTTTTCCCTCATCCATTTTATTTCTACTCAATCATAGAAAGTATCTTCAGTTAGGTTTTTTTTTTTTAAATATTGTATTTTTCATTTGTAGTTATGAAAGTATAGTGAAATCTAGAATCTTTTTGATTTTAAGTAAAATCGTGAATAGAGTTCACGTTGTTGACAAGGCGAACTACCGGAAGATAATCAAGGGATTATCCCAAGGCTACGAGGGTCGCAGAGGTGAGCGGGAGCTAGGTCATTGGTCCGAACCAAAGCCTACACAGGGGAGCTCGGCGAGGTAGGTGAGAACCTCACCCGAGCTCCCGATAGGCCAAGGTCAGTGGCCAGGGACACCAGGAGAAGAGAAGACTATGAGCGAGCTTCCCCTCTCGAGAAGGAGCTCGCCTCTGTCCAAGAAGACATTGTCGAGGTCCACCGCTGCATCATCCCTAAAAATCGCACAAGGCAGAGGAGCTCGCCAGGTAGCTCGCCTAGCCTATGGGCCCAATTAGCGGATGTATAAATAGGACATGCACATGTAGTAGGACGGGGCATTGTAAGGGTAGCATTGTGAGGGACCAAGGCGAGGGTCAAGGACCCTCGTCAACACCGGAAGCCAAACAGGCTCGTAGGTGCCACCTCACACTTGCACACCTATAAATAAGGTCCCTCTTGTACTATTAAGAGGAATACAATCATAATACACATCATCTTTCTCTCTCTAAACTCTCTACTTTCTCTCTCTATATTATCCCTCAAGAACACAATTCTTAGATTATTGTTTGATAGGATTAATATGTTGTAACAAGCCACATAACAAACACCATTAGTAAATTCTATCAACAATTTGACGCTAGAAGAAAGGTCGAACTCAAAAAATTCGAGAGTAAATAGTGTGAGTTGTTTGAAGATTTAAAGATTTGAAGGTGTTCTTGATCAAAGCTCAAGAACACTTGAAGATACACACATATTTTCACTCCTTGAACGAAAACCCAGATTTCTGGGCAAGAAGCCGGATTTCCGGGTCCCTAAAATCTGTCCAAAAAGGGTTTTCAAATGCACACGTGTACACGGATAAACCGGATTTTAGATAATTTGTTGCACGCAAGGCTAGACAAAAACCCAGACAAAGTCACCCTGGCAGGACGTCAGGAACCTCGGCGAGCTTCCCTACTGGCCTGGGCGACCTTTCCCCGATGTAAACCCAAAATGCCTAAGGAACAGACCTCGGCAACCATTAGGAGATGGAAGGGCGGCAACCAGGACCAGGGCGAGGGGGAAACCTCGCTCCCAGCTCCCCAGAAGAGCAATTCTCCGCGACCTCCCCGGGTTTCGGTGGCTCAAGAGGAGTTAAACCCCGCTATGAGGGACCTCGCCAACAACCCCGACGAGCTCCAGCGCATAATTGCAACCTTGCAAAGGTTGCAACAGAGGCAGCTCGACGAGCTCGCCCTGGTTCCTCGGCGAGCTCCAGCCACTGAAGCTAGGGAGCAGACAAGGCCGACCCAGGGCACCCAGACCCGAGGTCAGTATAGCGACCTCCACACCGAGCAGGAGGCGAGCTCGGCCTAAGCTCGCCAACATCGGGAACGAGCAGGGAAGGCCAAGGTGGTGGAGGAGCCCGCCCCGCACACTGGGCGAGCTTCGGCCTACACCGAAGCATCCGGCACCCACCAATCATTGAGGAGGGAAGTCCTCCGGGGCAGGTTGGGGCCGAGGTGCGGAGAAAATGAAAGAAAGGCGGGCGCCAATTCTGACCCATCACGGAGGGATCACCCCAGAGTGAGGCACCCCGGGGGAGTGCGTCCACGAGGCGCACGACCTTCGAGCAACCTCCGCCGGAGGTGACCCACAACGACGAGCTGGCCTCGCTGAAGAAGGCCGTTGAAATGTTACAAGCCCAAGTAGCAGCCAAGTCTGGCGGACCTGACGCCACCACTCTCCCCTCATCTCCATTGGCACCTGCCATACTCAGAGCACCGGTCCAGAAGAAGGTCCAATTCCCGGTGATGTCTGCATACGAGAGTGAATCCGACCCGAAGGTCCACTTGGCAAAAGTATGCAGACTTTATGATTTCAGTGGGTGCCACCGACTCCACTCAGTGCCGGAACTTACCGCTGACCCTCGGGGACCGAGCTCACCGCTAGTTCTCATCACTCACCCCGGGGTCAATCCACTCATTTGGTCAACTATCGCGGGAATTCTTGGCCCACTTCTCCGGGTTTGGATCCTACCTAACCCATAAATACCGACTCGCCAACATCCACCAAGGCAAGAACGAGACCGACCAACAGTATCTGGAAAAGTTTGATAAGATACTGCTGGAAGGAGAACCGATGAGCGAGGACACCAAAGTCGTCGCAGTGATGGCCGGGCTCCGAAAGGGCACCGATCTTTGGAAGGAAATGCACCTCACATGTCCGAACACTTACACCGAATTTCTCCACAAGGCGGGAGTGTTCATAGCTATGCAGGAGGCCCTCCAGAAAGAGGTCGGTGCCTCAGAGGAGAGGAAGCCATATGGAAAGAAGTCCGGGGGCACATATAAAGTTCCCCGGAACTTGAAGGCTTTCGGTGACGGGGATGAATTCAAACAGAAGCTCAATCAGGTCCTCACTGTCTCTGTCGACCACGTCTTTACTGCGGTCAAAGACAAAGCCTTGTTGGAGGAGCCGAGGAGGATCCGCCAAGACCGCGTGAAGCTCAACCCCAACAAATATTGTGCTTATCACCAGTCGATCGGCCACTTCACCAGCGAATGCCGAGACCTCCTCAAACAACTATGGAAATTTTATGAGGATGGGAAGCTGGGCGAGTTCGTGAAGAAGGCGCCGGTGAAGAGGCCCAGGTTCGAGAGGAGGGAAGCCTCCGATGATGAAGAGGAGGATGCGGGCCAACGCGGTCCTCAAAACAGGCGAAGGGCACCTCCCCAGCCTCAACAGAACCTGGAACCCACTTGAGAACTCCTAGTTCTCGAAGAAGAGATCGGAGCTGTCGGGGGTCTCCAGGATGGGGGATCATCCATTTCCAAAAGAAAGAGAAAGGCCGAAATCCGGGCCGTAAACCAGGTCCAGGAAGGCAGCTCCAGACCCGACGCACAACCCACCGATGAGCTAACATTCTCCTCGACGGACCTGAAGGGGTACTGACACCCCACAATGACTCGTTGGTGATAACAACCAACATCATGAACGTCCGAGTTCACATACTACTTGTGGACACCGGCACCTTCACCAACATTCTCTTGAAATCTACCTTAGATGCCTTAGGTGATTTTGAGTCGTATATAGAACCTAGCAACGCTAGGATAGTGGGGTTCGGAGAAGCTGTAACCATCCCCCTAAGTACAATTAGGTTGAGCGTCCAGCTTGTATCAGCTGAGGACTCGGAGCGGAGACTGACTAGGTTAATTGATTTCCTCTTTGTTGACCAGCAGTCCTCCTACAACGGGTTCCTTGGCCTCCCCTTTATCAATGAATTTAAAGTGGCGTGTTCGACCTACTACTATTGTTTGAAATTTCCAACTCCGAAAGGTACCGGAACCATCAAAGGCGACCAGAAAAAGGCCCGAAAGTGTTTACTCCAAATTAAAGATGGCCAGGTCAAGAAATATATGACGCAGGTTCACATCCATGAAGAGGACGTACAGATTCCCACAGACGAGCCAAACATCCTAGACATCATCTCAACAGAAACTGAGTTGATGGAGGCAGGCGACCTGCAGGAAATCGACCAAGTCCCAGAACCTGCGCAGGAGGCACAATCGGCACCGATGGAGGGAATAGAAGGGACCCAAAATAACCAAGTGCGGGAACCGGTGCAAGGTCCACAACCTGAGCCCATGGACATTGACGAGGTCCAAGATGGGGAACCTGCGGGAGGCCAAGAACCAGCGCCAATGAACGTTGATCCCACTCCCCAGGTCGCATGACCTCTCCAACCTGACGAACCTCCGGAGGTATTGGCAGTTGAGGAACCCGTCCAAGTTGAGAACCAAGCTGATGACCTCGAACCACGCCTAGGTCATGAACCTGCACGAATGTCGCAAGAGGAGTGGGATGAGTTCATCAGCCACCCGAGGTGGAAAAGTCAGAAGAGGAAAGCCACTCCCATGGAAGAATTAACGGCACTCCCGGTGGACCCGGAAAGGGACTTGGAACTCTTCATAGGTTCCGAGTTGCCAGAACCGTACCGGTCGAGGATGGAGCTATTTCTGATGTCCAACTTGGACGTGTATGCCTGGTCCCATGAAGATATGACGGGGATCTCATTGGAGCATGCTTGCCATCGACTTAACATAGATCCGACGAGGAGACTCGTACGTCAAAAGCGAAGAAAGTACGAACTAGACAAGTACGCGGCCCTAACCACCGAAGTTGGGAAGCTGTTGGACAACAAACTGATCAAGGAAGCCTTATGCCCACAGTGGGTTGCGAACCCCGTCCTAGTGAAGAAGCACAATGGGACGTGGAGACTATGTATTGACTTCACGGACCTAAACAAGGCATGCCCGAAAGACAACTTCCCACTACCCCACATCGATCAGCTTGTAGATAGCACCGCCGACCATGAGATGATGACATTCATCGATGCTTTCACGGGCTATCACCAGATAGCATTGCACACGGATGACCAGGAACATACGGCGTTCTACACCAACAAAAACATGTATTGCTGGGAAAGAATGTCGTTCGGACTTATCAACGCCGGAGCAACCTACCTAAGGTTGGTGAATAAAATGTTCGACCAGCACATCGGCGAATCTATGGAGGTGTACGTGGACGACATAGTTGTCAAGAGTTTGAGAAAGGAGGATCACCTTGACCACCTGAAACAAACCTTTGACATACTACGCCACTACAACATGAAGCTGAACCCCAAGAAGACCAGTTTCGGCTTACATTCGGGAAAGTTCCTGGGACATCTGGTGAGCCAACGAGGAATAGAGGTCAACCCGACGCAGGTCCAATGCATAATCGAGATGGGTGTGCCTGATTCCGTACAGAAGATCCAAAGGTTGACCGGGTGCATGGCGGCCTTGAACAGGTTCATCTCCAGGTCTGGCGACCGGAATCGCCCATTCTTCGAGGCAATCAAGGCAAACACACGGAGGTACAAGGAGGCAGCTAAGGCCAACAAGCTGCACCTTAAAAACCACTTCGTGTGGACAAGCGAATACCAACGAGCCTTTGAGGACATTAAAGCATACTTGGCTGACACGCAGGTCCTGTCAAAGCCTATACCTAGTGAAAAACTATACATGTTCCTCGCCACGTCGGAGGTGGCCATCAGCTCCGTCCTGGTCCTAGAAGAGGCAAAAACAAACCTACCAGTGTACTACGTAAGCCAAGTCTTACACGAAACTGAGTTGCGGTACACCCCGACAGAGAAGCTAGCCTATGCACTGGTGATGAGTGTTAGAAAATTGAGGCCCTACTTCTTCGACCACCCGGTAGAGGTGCTGACGACGTTCCCACTATGTCAAATATTGCAGCGCCCAGACACCGCCAGACGTTTGCTAAAGTGGTCACTAGAAGTTAGCCAATACGGTATAACCTACGCACCCCGAACAACGATCAAGGGACAAGCGCTCGCTGACTTTATCGTCGAGCTAACTTTCTCACAAGATCCGACGAGGGGACGTATAGCTCCGTGGCACCTCTACGTTGATGGGTCATCAACCAGCACACCAGCAGGCACCGGCGTAGTTCTGATAAGCCCAGATAGACAAGTCTTCACCTCCACAATCCGGTTTGACTTCCGAGCAACCAACAACGAGGTGGAGTACGAAGCTTTGATAGCCGGACTTAGGTTATCATTAGCTGTGGGGGCAACCAATCTTCAAGTTTTCGGAGATTCCCAGCTAATAATATCCCAAGTCCGGGGAGAGTACGAGGCAAAAGACCAATAGATGATGACCTACCAGAAGATAGTTGAGCATCTGATCTCGATGTTTATGCAGGTTTACATCAATCAGATACCGCGACTGGAAAACACACAAGCAGATGCCCTAGCCCGACTAGCTACCAGTAACGGCGAGGCCGAAGTCACAGAGGTTGTAATCACCAAACTGAAGAACCCCTCGACGTCCTATTACAAAGTAAATTAGACCTCGAGTGAGGGGCATGAAGAGGACAAAGATAGTGAAGATTGGTACACTCCGATCCAAAAATACTTAAAGGATGGAACAACCCCCGAAGTCACATGGGAAGGTAGTCGGCTGGTAAAACAAGCTGCCAGATATACGCTACTAGATGGCCAACTCCACAAACGTGGATTCTCTCTACCTCTACTCAAATGCTTATCTAAGAAGCAAGGGTCCGAGGTGTTAGAAGAAATTCACGAAAGAATTTGCGGAAGTCATGCTGGGGGGCAAGCTTTGGCATACAAGACAATCAGACAAGGGTACTACTGGCCTACTCTTCGCAAAGATGCCATTAGCTTCGCACGAAAGTGCCGAAAGTGTCAACTTTTCACACCCAATATCCACTCCCCAGCCAACCAACTGAAGTCGGTTTTCAGCCCAAGGCCTTTTGCAAAATGGGGTATCGACTTGATCGGCCCATTTCCACCTGGAAGAGGCGGGGTAAAGTTTGTTGTGGTAGCAGTAGACTATTACACTAAGTGGGCTGAAGCCGAAGCACTTACAACAATAACACAGGAAAGGATGATCGGTTTCATATGGTAGAACCTGATCTGCCGGTTCGGACTCCAGCAATCGATCATCACATACAACGGAAGGCAGTTTGACGGCCAGAAGTTGAGAGATTTTTGTAGTTCGTGGAACATCAAGAAGCACTACTCAACTCCGTACCATCCACAGTCAAACGGCCAGGTCGAGGCGGTTAACAAGATCCTAAAGCACATATTGAAGATCCGCCTCGAAGGCAAGAAAGGAAGCTGGGCAGACGAACTCCTGGAGGTCCTATGGTCTTACAGAACGTCATACCGAGCCAGCATCGGAGAGACCCCATTTGCCTTGGCCTTCGGGACTGAAGCGGTGGTACCAATTGAAGTCTAAAATAAGACTTGGAAGGTGGTAGGGTTTGACGAAGAAAAGAACGATGAAGCCTTGGCAGTCGAAAAAGATCTGATCGAAGAGACCAGAGCTTCGTCAGAAATGAAAAATGCCACCTACAAGCGTAGAGCAGAAAAGTACTATAATTCCCAAGTCCGAGATAAAAAATTCAAGGTTGGGGATCTAGTACTAAAGAAGAAGTTGATGGTCCCACCGGGTGTATTTGGATCAAACTGGGAAGGACCGTTCCGGGTTACCGCAGCCTGGGCAAATGGTACTTATGACCTCGAAGACGCAGAAGGCAATGCCTCATCGTACACTTGGAGTGCAGCCCACTTGAAAAAGTTTTATCAATAGATTGAAGTTTTGTAATAGACTAGTCGAAGGTTCGCACTAGAAATATTGATGGCAACCGATGTAAATTACGTCGCTGTATAAAGTTAGAAGTTTTTCTCGAGAAAATGTTCCAACTCTTCGAAGGTCCGCGAAAATATCCAACTCTTCGAAGGTTCACAAAATGTCCAACTATTCGAAGCTTCGCAATACGCAAGGACCAAGGTCCCAAACGTTATAATCTAAAGGCTCAAACGGCAAAGGCCAAAGTGCCCCAGGTCAGCGAAGGTATCCTTCTTAAAGGATCACTAAGCGCCTACTGCCAAAAGTTAGGAAAATTCGTGAAAAAGACGAAAAATGTCTAAGGCAAGGTTCACGAAACTCAATTGCCCAACGTGAATTAAACAAAGTACAACTCGCCACCCTAAGTGGTTTAAGACGAGTGATTCGCGGCCCTAAGTGATGTAAGATGAAGAATATGTACTACACAAGCGGAGGTACAATTTGTAGTCCTAAGTGACGTAAAACGAACGATTCGCTTCTCAAAAGTAGAGTAAGACGAACAGTTGAGTACCCAAAAAATATAAAACGAGCTAATTGAAATTATAACGTAAGCGTAAAAATATAAGTGAAGACAAGATCGTAACAAAAGGCTCGAATTCTATTCAAAAGATACTTAAGAAACTTTCAAGTCAAAATGCTTGAAAAATTCCTAAGTATACGAAGTGGTGCAGGCCACAAAGGTCGGCTAGCTGACCGTGTATGAAATGCAAAAGAGCTCCTTTTGGGTGAGCTACACATGCCTGGCGAGCTCAACCTACTTAAACAAAAAGAAACTACAAAAAGAAGCTCCTTCTGGGCGAGCTATGAAGAGTAGTCTAGAAAAGCAATCAAAAAGCTCAAGTCTCTGGAGCAGTGGGGGCAGCAGGAGCATCGGTAGTGACCTCGGCGGGGTTGGCGGCGACCTGGCCAGCTGGAGGGGAAAGTTCGGGCAACGTTGTGATGTTGCCCGTAAGCCCGCTGGTGTCGAACCCAGTGGTGTCGAGCATCGCGTCCCCACATGCCTCTTGAAGCTGCTCCATGGTGGGCGGGGTTCACTCCTCTACGTCGGTGGCCTCCTCTTCCTCAGCGACGTTCAGCTCCGGCACGGGAATCGTGTTGATAATCTTAAATCGCGTCGGAGCGAAGTCCAGAGGGATCCCAAGTTTTGGAAGGTCGCCGATGTCCAGCTCGGTGTCGTCGGGAAAGGGGACCCTGTCCAAGTAGTCCTTGAAGTCGCCCACCACTGTCTTTATCTCATCGTCATGGTGAGCTCGCGCCCACCAGAGGGCCCTCAGGACCTCGGCATAGCACTGAACAAAGCCCCAGTCCGAGGCCTCAGCCTTTACCGTCACCAGGTCCTCCGAGGAGGAGGCATTATTACGGAGCTCGGCGACCTCATTGACCTTCGCCGAGAGCTCGGCCCTCAACCTTGCACACTCCTCATCTGCACTCCTGGTTAGACCTCGTTGGAGCTCCAGCTCCTTCTTGGTCACTCCATGCTCGCCAACCTCTTTGGCGAGCTTCTCGGCGAACTCCTCCTCCTTTGTCTTAATCCGTGCATCAACATTTTTCTGGATGGAGGTGAGCTGTCGCTGGAGTTGGCCGAGGTTCTCGAGAGCGCCACTCTCGGACGCCAGAGTTGCGGCTGCTTTCTCTTCGGCGAGCTCCATGGCCTTCTTGTATTTATCAGCACTATCAGCCATCTTCAAGAAGGCCTCGTTCCTCTTTTGCCGACCTTTCTCCAGCTGCGCGGCCTACTCGACCACCTTCTGATTCGCGAGCAGTAATCCGCTCGCATAGTGCGCCGAGAGCAGGAGGTTCTCAGTCAGGTTCTGGCTCTCAACGGTCGCCAGTTGGGGAGTGGACCAAAACCTCGGCATCTCACTCACAGTATTCCGAGCGAGGCCCAGAGGGAGGCTACGCATCGAGGTCAAGGAGCGGGATCGCTCGAAAGCATGGATGGCCTCATGGCGGTTCGGATGAGCAATGGGGGCATAGTTGTGAGGTCAAAACAGTTAGAAAATGGAGAATACAGAAAGCGACGAGGATAGAGGTCAGAAAGGCGAGCTACTCACTGAGCTCGCTCAGGGTCCCATCCTAGAAGCGTGTCGTCGTTAGTTTAAACCCCGAAGGGAGGTGACCTTCGAAGGGGCTCAATCGCCAATGGAGCAGTCGAGTGGGTCAATCCATCCTGTGCCGATCTTGTGTCGGCTCGCTCGGCGGGCTCAGACCCCTCTTCGTCATGGAGACCCATGCGAGCTCTCTTGCGAACCGGCACATTGTCCTCCCTGACTCGAGACCCGTCTCCAAGATGGAGTCTCTTTGATTGATGGGAAGCTCGCTCGGGTGTGCTCCCACCTCGGCTGGTCTTGGCGACCTCTGCAGCCTTCGTCTTTGCAGGGGCTTTGGTTTTCCCCTTTTGGGCCCCGGACCCACCTACCTCGCCCTTCTTCTGGGTGAGCTCAGCTTTCTTACTCGCATCCAACGCGAGTATGGAGGGCGGGGCGAGCTTATTCAGGCGACCCATGGCGAATCGGCGAGCTAGAACTTCATAGGCCGGAGGAATTTCAAAGGTTGGGAAGGCGACCTGGCTACCGTCTGTAAGAAAGAAAAATCAAAGGTAAACGGTTAGCATCTTGGGCGAGCTACCCCCCCTGTGGGCGAGCTTTAGGACCTTGGACTCTGAGGTGGTGTGGCAGAGTGTGGAGCCCGATGAGCCTTAAACAATGGTCTTGAGTGAGGTGGGCGGTCTCCCGATCCTTTTGACTCCTCAAATAGCAGACAACCCGCACCACGTCAAACTCAACCGACACTTCGGGCTTCCCGTGGCTCGATGTGTGGTGCTTCAAACCTACAAAAGAAATGAATTAGATTAGTAAATCTAATTCAACCCACACACACCAAGCAGGCGACCTACTGTTGGCCTCTCCATATTCATCGGGGGTTGGGATTCGCCCTCCTCGCCCGGAGTAGTTCGTAGAAGCTCGCCAGTCTCCGCCCATGAAGACGAACTGTTGCTTCCAGTCACGGACCTTGTTCGGAAGGATCCCCAAGAACTTCTCCCCCGGGCGAGCTTTAAGGTAGTAGTACCCTTTACCATCGTTTACTTACCGAGTTACGGCGAGGAGTTCATTGAGCTCGGTGGTAGTCAGTCGGTTTTCGTACCCCTCCAACCCAAAAACCGCCAACACCGCCAACAAGTTGCTCCAAGCGTTGGGAGTGAGCTGGGTGATGGTGAGGTTATTGTCAAGCAAGAACTGGCCAATGATCGGGTGCATGGGCAATGTAAGCCCGGCCTCGAGGGTGTGCACATTGATGGCTGTCAACCCCGCCGGAGGCGCATCAGCTCGCTCATCCTTCCCCGGGGCGTACAAAAAGATGTCGAGTGGGATCCGGTACTTCTCACGGAAATGAGGAAGGTGATACTCGGTGATAACACTCCTGACGTCGCTGGCTTTGAAGTCTGATTTGTTCGCTGCATCCTGATATTCTCACTCGGGAAGATCGAAGATCACCGCGTGTTGGGCGATATACTCGTCCCAGTCGAATGCATGGACAACCTTGGCGGAGACCTGATGCTCGATCAATTGGGGCTCCGGAAAACCAATGGTGCGGAACCACTCAACTGTGACTTCCTCGAGGTCACCCCCTTCTTTGCCGACCTCGGCGGCCTCTTCATCAACCTTGGCGGCCCCTTCGTTGCCACCTGCAACTCTTTCCTCAGGGGCAACCTCGTCACCTTCCACCCATACCTCGTGATAGACGGCACTGGAGGCCCCTTCCCCCGAATCATGGCGAACCTCGCCATGTAGCTCGCCGGAGTCTGGGCGAGCTACTGAGGCCGCCTCGGAACTGGAACCGATCACTATTGGGGAGATCAGAGGAATTAGTTCGTTCCCAGTCATTGGTTGTTTCTCGGGGTTGCGATTGGAGAGGGTTTCGCTCGAGGATTGCGTCGACATAGTCTCAGCGAGGTTCGAAAGATTCCCAGATATATCCAAGGTCTCAGTCGCCGGAAGTGAGTGGTGTTGATATGGCGAACTAACACTATCAACATGGGGCGATTACGCAAGGCTTAGCAGGTCGCCAGGACCCACCAGGATCCTTGAAGGTGCGGAGCTCGCCCACATGGAGGTAACCTACAAGCGGAGCTCGCCCAGAGCTCGCCTTTTATCCCTGGGAAGGTCTCGCCGAGCTCCATCATCGCATAACGTCCGTGGGCCACTCAAGGCACCAGAGCTCGCCCTGGAGCTCGCCCAAACCACCTAGGCTCATCTCCGAGCTCACAGACGAGCTCGCCTATTAGTCGAATAGAACCCCGATGGTGTGCTCTTTTTCCCTCCGTCCGGTTTATCCACAAGGGTGGTTTACGGCGAGGTTTTTAATGAGGCCCATCTAGTCTAAGGCATAGTAGTAGGACGAGGCACAACATAGGTAGCAGTGTAAGGGACCAGGACGAGGGTTACGGACCCTCGTCAACACCGGAAGCCATATAGGCTCGTAAGGTGCCGTCTCACACTCACACACCTATAAATAAGACCTCTCTTGTACTATTCACACAATTCTCACAATTCTGAAAATCAATACTACTACTCTTGCAATATTTCTCTCTCTAAACTCTCTCCTCATATTTTACATCCAAGAACATAAAATCTTGGATTATTGTTTGATAGGATTAACATAATATAAGGCCACATAAACAAACGTTGTTAATAAATTCTATCAACAATTTGGCGCTAGAGGGAGGGCGTTTGAACCTGAAAATCAAGAAATCTTCGAGAAAAAAAAAATTAGGGTTTGTTGAAGATTTGAAGATGTGAAGGTGTTCTTGACAAAACTCAAAAACACTTGAAGATACACACACATCTTCATCCCCTGAACAAAGGACCCAGATTTCCGGACAAAAACCCGAATTATCGGATTTCGCAAAATCTGCCCGGAACAAGTTTTCAAACGCACGCGTGCACACGAATAAACCGAACTTTGGACAATTCGTCACACGCGAGGCTAGACGAAAACTTGCACAGCTCCACCTAAGCTGGACGATAACCATCCAGGCGACCTCCATCACCCCGGCGACCTCCCTCCACTTCGGCGCCCTTCAGCGAGTTACCCCCTCCGAAACCCAAAAATGGCCAACACTCGAGCCACCAAGGGACAGACCTCCGCAGCTGCGGGAAGGTCTAGAGGGGTCAATCAAAACCAGGTCGAGGTGGAGACCTCACACCAGGTGGTGGAGACATCACAACCGCCTCGCCAGAAGAGCACCGCAGCCCCGCGACCTCAGCGAACTGCGGCGACCCAGGAAGACTTAGCCCCCGCTCTGAGGGACCTGGTCAGCAATCCTGACGAGCTCCAACGCACCATCGCGACCCTACAAAGGTTGCAGCAGCGACAACAGGACGAGCTCGCCCTAGTACCTAGGCGAGCTCCAGCCGCCGAAACCAGGGAGCAGACCAGGCCCACCCAGGGCACCCAAACCAGGGGAGACTATAGCGTACTCCCCACCGAGCAGGAGGCGAGCTCGACACAAGCTCGCCAACGCAGGGAGAGGACCGGTAAAGCCAAAATGGGGGAGGAGGGTCCCGCTCCTTACACTGGAAGGGAGCCGGCCTACACCGGGGCATCTGGCACCCACCAATCTCAAAGGAGGGAAGTCCTCCAAGGCCGTCTGGGCCCGAGGTACGAAGAGAATGAGCGTGCAGCAGCCCCAGCTGCATCCCAGGGGGACTCTGACCAGCAGCCGCGCAGGTCAGCCCACGAAAGGCTAAGGAGGCCCGCCACTGACCGGCTAGGCCCCCACGGCGGACGCTAATTCCAGCCCGCCACTGAGAGGTCACCCCATAGTGAGGCACCTCGGGGACGTGCGTCCGCGAGATGCACGACCTTTGAGCACCCTCCGCCGGAGGTGACCCGTGATGACGAGCTGGCCTCACTAAAAAAGGCCGTTGAAATGCTACAAGCACAGGTAGCGACCAAGTCTGGCGGACCTAACGCCACGACTCTCCCCACCTCTCCGTTGGCACCTGCCATCCTCCGCGCACCGGTCCAGAAGAAAATCTAATTCCCGGTGATGTCCGCGTATGAGGGCGAATCCGACCCGAAGGTCCACCTGGCCAAGTACGCGGATTTCATGATTTCGGTCGGTGCCACCGACCCCACCCAGTGCCGAAACTTCCCGCTGACCCTAGGGGACCGAGCTCACCGTTGGTTCTCTTCACTCGCTCCGGGGTCGATCTGCTCATTTGGCCAACTCTCGCGGGAGTTCCTGGCCCACTTCTCTGGGTTTGGATCTTACCTTACCCAGAAGCACCGACTCGCCAACATCCATCGAGGCGAGCACGAAACCGACCAGCAGTACCTGGAAAGGTTCGACAAGATTCTGCTGGAAGGCAAGCCGGTAAGCGACGACACCAAGGTCGTCGCAGCGATGGGCGGAATCAGGAGGGGCACCGACCTCTGGAAGGAAATGCACCTCGCATGTCCCAACACTTATAGTGAATTCCGCCACAAGGCGGGGGTGTATGTGGCTATGCAGGAGGCACTACTGAAAGTAGTTGGTGCCCACGAGGAAAAGAAGCCCTACGGGAAGAAGTCTGGGGGCACCTACAAAGCCCCCCGGAACTTAAAGGCCTTCGGTGAGGGAGACGAGCTCAAAGAAAGGCTCAACCAGGTCCTCGCTGTCTCCGTCGACCACGTCTTCACTGCCGTCCAAAGCAAAGCCATGCTGGAGGAGCCAAGGCGGATCCGCCAGGACCGCACGAAGCTCAACCCCAACAAATTCTGTGCCTACCTGATGGCCATCGGCCACTTCACCAGCGAGTGCCGAGACCTCCTCAAGTAACTCTGGAAATTTTACGAGGAGGGGAAATTGGCCGAGTTCGTGAAGAAGGCCCCAGCTAAGAGACCAAGGTTCGAGATAAGGGCTACCTCCGATGACGAAGAGGAGGTGGCGGACCAACCAGGTCCCCAACACAGACGGAGGGCACCTCCCCAACCTCAACAAAATATGGAGCCGACTCGGGAACTCTTGGTTCTTGAGGAGGAGATCGGAGCTGCAGGAGGCCTCCGGGACGGGGGATTCTCCATATCCAAGAGAAAGAGGAAGGCCGAGATCCGGGCCATAAATCAAGTCCAGGAAGGCAGCTCCGGCCCCAAGTCCGCCTCACAGCTCGCTGACGAGCTAACATTTTCTTCTGCGGACCTGGAGGGGGTACTGATGCCCCACAACGACTCGTTGGTGATAACCACCGACATCATGAACGTCCGAGTTCACAGGCTGCTTGTGGACACCGGCGCATTCACCAACATTCTCTTCAAATCCACCTTGGATGCCTTGGGTGATTTTGAGTCGTACCTGGAACCTAGCAATGCTAGAATAGTGGGGTTCGGAGAGGCTGTAACCGTCCCCCTAGGTAGTGTTAGGTTGAGCGTCCAACTTGTATCGACTGAGGATCCCGCAAGGAGACTGACTAGGCTCATAGATTTCCTAGTTGTCGACCAGCAGTCCTCCTACAACGGGTTCCTTGGCCGCCCTTTTATTAATGAATTCAAAGCGGCGTGTTCGACCTACTACTACTGTTTAAAATTTCCAACTCCGAAGGGTGCCGGAACTATAAAAGGTGACCAGAAAAAGGCCCGAGAGTGTTTACTCCAAATCAAAGATGGCCGGGTCAAGAAGTCTGTTACGCAAGTCCACATCCTCGAAGAGGACGTACAAATCAACCAAGGTGTTGGACCTGTGCAGAACACACAATCGACACCAATGGAGGACATGAAAGAAACCCGACTGTTGAAACCTGCGCAGGGATCGGTAGCTGCGCGGGGACAGCAACCTACTCCCATTAAGGTACTTGATGAGGTCCCAGGTGGAGAACCTGCGGGAGGTCAAGAACCAACGCCCATGGACGTTGACCCAATCCCTCGAGTCACCATGCCATCCCAAGCTGACAGACCACCGGAAGAGTCCACAGCCGATGAGCTCGCTCAAGCTGAAAGCCAACCCGATGACCTCGAGCCGCGCATAGGCCACGAGCCTACGCAGATGTCACAAGGGGAGTGGGACGAACTCATCAACGACCCGAGGTGGAAATGTCAGAAGAGAAAAGCAACCCCCATGGAGGAGTTAACGGCACTCCCGGTGGACCCGGAAAGGGACTTAGAACTTTTCGTCGGTTCTGAGTTACCTGAACCGTATCGGTCGAGGATGGAGCTGTTTTTGATGTCCAACCTGGACGTATTTGCCTGGTCCCATGAAGACATGACGGGGATCCCGTTGGAACATGCTTGCCACAGACTTAACATAGATCCGACGAAAGGACCCGTACGCCAGAAGCGAAGAAAATATGGACCAGACAAGTACGCAACTCTAGCAGTTGAGGTGGAAAAGTTGTTAGACAACCAGCTCATCAAGGAGGCTTTGTGTCCGCAGTGGGTCGCGAACCCCGTCCTGGTGAAGAAACACAACGGGACTTGGCGACTCTGCATTGATTTCACGGACCTGAATAAAGCATGCCCGAAGGACAACTTCCCACTACCTCACATTGACCAGCTGGTGGACAGCACTGCAGGCCATGAAATGATGACATTCATGGATGCTTTTGCAGGCTATCATCAGATAGCTCTGCACCCGGAAGACCAGGAACACACGGCGTTCTACACCAACAAGAACATGTACTGCTGGGAAAGAATGCCGTTCGGACTCATCAACGCCGGAGCTACCTACCAATGATTGGTGAACAAAATGTTTGACCAACACATCGGCGAATCCATGGAGGTGTACGTGGATGACATAGTTGTCAAGAGTTTGAGAAAGGAGGACCACCTGGACCACCTGAAACAAACCTTCGACATACTGCGCCACTACAACATGAAGCTGAACCCCAAAAAGACCAGCTTCGGCGTACACTCTGGGAAGTTCCTGGGGCACCTAGTTAGCCAGCGGGGAATCGAGGTCAACCCGACACAAGTCCAATGCATAATTGAGATGGGGATACCCGACTCCATCCAAAAAATTCAAAGACTAACTGGGTGCATGGCGGCCCTTAACAGATTCATCTCCAGGTTCGGCGCAATAAAAGCAAACACACGGAGGTACAAAGAGGCGGCCAAAGCCAACGAGCTCCACCTCAAAAACCACTTCATCTGGATAAGTGAATGCCAACGAGCCTTCGAAGATATCAAAACATACCTGGCGGACACACAGATTCTGTCAAAGCCAATACCTGGAGAGAAGCTGTATCTGTACCTAGCCGCGTCGGAGGTGGCCATCAGCTCCGTCCTGGTCCGAGAAGAGGCGAAAACACATCTCCCAGTGTACTACGTGAGCCAAGTCTTACATGAAGCTGAGCTACGGTACACCCCAACAGAGAAGCTGGCTTATGCACTGGTGATGAGTGTTAGAAAATTGAGGCCTTATTTCTTTGACCATCCGGTGGAGGTACTGACAACGTTCCCACTGCGTCAAATACTACAGCGCCCGGACACTGCCGGACGCCTGCTGAAATGGTCACTGGAGATCAGCCAATACGGTATAACCTACGCACCCCGAACAGCGATCAAGGGACAAGCACTGGCCGACTTCATCGTCGAGCTAACTTTCCCACAAGATCCGACGAGGGGGCGTATAGCTCCGTGGTATCTCTACGTGGACGGATCATCAACTAGCATAGCAGCAGGCGCCGGCGTAGTCCTGATCAGCCCCGACAGACAAGTCTTCACCTCCACAATTCGGTTCGACTTTCGAGCAACCAACAACGAGGCGGAATACAAAGCATTAATAGCAGGACTTAGGCTATCATTAGCTGTGGGGGCAACCAATCTTCAAGTTTTCGGAGATTCCCAGCTAATAATATCCCAAGTCCGGGGGGAATTTGAAGCAAAAGATCAGCAGATGATGACCTACCAGAAGATAGCCGCGCATCTGATCTCGATGTTTACACAAGTTTACATCAATCAAATACCGCGGCTAGAAAACACACAAGCAGATGCTCTAGCCCGGCTAGCTACTAGCAACGGCGAAGCCGAATTCACGGAGGTTGTGATCACCACACTGAAAAACCCCTCGACGTTCGACTACAAAGTAAATCAAACCTCGAGTGGGGGGCAGGAGGATAGTGAAGATTGGTGCACCCCAATCCGAAAATACTTAACTGACGGAACAACCCCCGTAGACACCTGGGAAGCTAGCCGGTTAGTAAAGCAAGCCGCCAGGTATACGCTGCTGGATGGCCAACTCTATAAACGTGGATTCTCTCTACCCCTACTCAAATGCCTAACTAGGAAGCAGGGGTCCGAAGTGTTAGAAGAAATTCACGAAGGGATTTGTGGGAG
>JAPKLY010000359.1:149858-178551 GCA_026898435.1 Prunella vulgaris | reverse complement strand
TTTTTTATTTTTTTAATAAATATTATGGAAATATCGTTTCTACCCAATATCGATATCGGTGACTACAAAAAATGGATATATCGGGGAAATATCGGGATATTTTCATCCTTGCTCCCAGGTTCCCATGCATGCAACATATGGTGTCTCCCATGCAACATATTCTCTCCCAGGTTCTCATGCTAATAGGTTCTCGTCACTTATTTTTTTTATTATATTATTATGGATTTTAAAAAAATCAAGTTGTATTACATAATAAATTAAAATTTTGCTATCAATTTGTGTTACTTTATGGACAAATGCATGTTATTTTAAGGGAAAATGTATGTTACTTTCTCATAAAAATACATTTTATCTTTGTGTAACACACATTTGCCCATATAGTAACACAAACTGGAAAGCAAATATGTGTTACTATTAGAGAAAATATATGTTACTATCTTATAAAATGTTGTTATTTTACATATATTCATTTGTTTTTATAGAATAAATAATTTTTCACATAATTTAAGAACAAAATGTGTGTTATTATAAGAACAAATATTATTTATTCACAAATATTTATTTATTTTTATAGAAATAATTATTTTTTCATATAATAACATATGTATTACATGAAACAATATACCTAGATTTAAAGGAATAATTGATAAATTAAGAAGCACATATTTTTTCTCATAAAAATACATTTTGTCCATATAGTAACACTCATTTCCCATAAAGCAACGCAAACTGTGAGACTAATATGTGTTATTAGTAGAGCAAATTTGTGTTACTATCTTATAAAATGTTGTTACTTTACATACATTCATTTGTTTTTATAGAATAAATAATTTTTTATATAATGCAAGAGCAAAATGTGTGTTACTATAAGAACAAATATTGATTATTCACAAATTTTTTTATTTTTTTTTAGAAATAATTATTTTTTCCATATAATAACATATGTATTAAATGAAACAATATATCTAGATTTAAAGGGATAATGAATAACTTAAGAAACACATATTTATTCTCATAAAAATATATTTTGTCCTTATAGTAACACACATTTGACTATATAGTAACACACATTTGCCTATATAATAACACAAATTAAAAGACAAATACGTGTTACTATTAGAGCAATTATGTGTTACTATAAAACTAAATATGTTTTACTATATATAAATATTTTTTATAATATAATATTAAATAAAAAATTTTTAATAAATATAATAATTTTAAAAAATAAAAAACTAAAGCATATTTAAAAAATTTGCCAAAGTGGGTTTCTCTATTAATATGTATAAGTGTCTGTGCGCGTGTAGGGGTGGGGGCGGTTGGGGGCTTGGGGCTGGGGTAAGGCATGCATTGGGTTTGAGAGGGAGTTTAGTGTACTAGGTTGACGTGCGCGTGGGCATGTTTCTTATAATTATCTATATTTAATAATTTTTACGGTAGAAATTTCTACACAAGTGGAACTCTTATTTAAAATAAATATTGAAAGCAGTTTAACATTACAGATTAATTGGGTCCCATGTGCATATTTTAGATTTTCCTTTACTCATGCATGATATGCATACGACCGGATATTCTCTCTCAACGGAGTAGTTCATCCCCGTTCACTTCACTACCCTATAAGAAACTCACATTTAAATCACTAAAAAATTAAAACTTGTATTTTTGTCCATTGTAACTTGTCGCGGACGATCACAGGAGCACGCACGCGGGTTCAAACCCCCCCTTCTCCGGCGGCGCTCTCGTCTCTCCCTTCTTTGGCAACGCACGGGTTCGTCCCTTCTCCGGTGCGTGAGTTCGTCCCTTCTCCGTCGCTCATGTTCACTGGGGCACGAGTTTTTTGCTTTGAAATGGGGTGGGGTTAATTTGCAAATCAATTAAGTCATATAATGGTAAGGATTATTTACAATAAAAAGAAAATATATGGTGGGAATGAACTACTCAATTATGGGGGGAATATCCGGATCTTAATATGCATATTTTGTAGTACTTGTTTCATATTAAAATATTGGCCCAGTTTATTAGCATTAACCCAAATAAAGGTATTATTGGCCCAAATAATAATGAAAATTGTATTTTCTGTGGTCACGCATCTAAAACGGTAGAGCATTTGCGTATAAATTTTCATATTCGATGTGGATGAAGACTATGAGATGATGGGGATTAAATACTAATTTTTCCTCGAATCCCTTGAGGAATCTTCTTCATTTTAGTAGACTCCTGATTCGCAAATCGTTTTCACACAATTCACTAAGCCTACAAGTGTATAAGATCAATATAGTACGTAAGCTTGACCAAGTAATAAAAATATTGAACCCTAGGGAGACAATCTAGTGCAAGGAAACAATAAAAATGGAGTGCTACTAGACTATGAAAGCGGTTAAGGTTTTCGGGTTTTTGGATTTGGTAAAAATAAAATCAAAGAAGTTAAATTAAACTACCTAATTAAACCAACTAAGATGAAGTGAGGAGGATGTGTGCTTAGGGTAATGTCAATTAAATGAGTTTCGTGACCTATTGCATTTATGTCTAATCTCGATTCATCAAACAACCAAACTGGGAAAGAACCCTCACTAAATTAAGTAAACGCAGCTCTCGCTTGTTATCCACTCAACCTAGTGTCTATTCGTGAGTGTTCTCGACGACCTATCCTCTCTCGGTGTAATAGACGTCACAACAATAGCATCTAATAAATCATTCAACACAACGATACACATAATAGAGCAAACGCAGCTCTCGCTTGTTGCCTACTCAATTAAAATGCACAATTATAGAAGAACAATCCACTAAAACTCAAGAAATCCAACAATTAATAATTTAATTTCTCATTCCACTCAATCACACACTCAATAAAGAAAACGCAGCTCTCACTTGTTGCTAACTTAATTAAAATGCATAATCGAATAAGAACAATCATTTCGAGCCCAATAATCCACAAATTAGGAATTTAATCATCTAACAAATCTCAATTAAAGCATAAACACAATAAAATCACTAATTCCCACTAAATATTCATCACTCAAAGCACAATAAAATTAGCACATGATAAAATCAAATAAACTCATGACAATAATAAACCAATAAAACAAGAACATCAAAAATTCCAACTCCAAAAGTAAATATATAGAAAGAATATCACCTCAATAGAGTCTAATAGCTCAATCCTTGCAAAGAAATTAAAATACTACACTAAAATCTATCTATAACTTTCAGAAAAATTAAATCCTAAACTAGTGTGTGAAAAGTATGTGTGTGGGGGAGAGTAACTCCCCCGCAAACTTGGAGGAGAAGAAACTGCCGAATTGATGTTGTCTTTGTAATCTGATCCTGCTTCCTTTTATACTTTACAAAATGGGCTGTTGGGCCTCTTAAAATGTAAGCCCAAATCAATTTGTAAAAAATTTCCACCTAGGAACGCACGGGTCGAAATTTAAGGGCAGACCCGTGCATAATTCTTCGACATCTACTGTTTGAGTAACCTTCTTTAGCACGGATCGTGCTAAAAATTAAGTTAGTAAAGTTGATTTGAATATTTGAGAATTAAGATTAAGTTCTTGATAATTTATTTTGGACTTTAGTAATGTGAATTAAAAATTAGAGAATCAAATTAAGATATGATCCAATTAAGGATTTAAAGGATTTAAGTTGATTAGTTATTAAGTGTTATAATTCAATTTGGATTGAAAAAATTAGAATTTATTAAGTACCAATTTATTAAGGGTATAGAAGTAATTTAGTGAGTTTGTTATTTAGAAATAAGAAGTATTAAAGAAATAAGAATTTTGAAATAATTAGAGGGCTCTTTGTGCACATTAGTTTTTGATAAATATACCCACGGCATGAATTTTGAATTTTTCAATGTTGCTACTGTACACGAAAATTTTAGATGATATTATATGTTTAATTAATATTATATATGGTCCATGATAGTAGAATAAGTTAGGTTTGCATATGAATTATATTTAGTCCCAGGGGTTTTTAAAAGAAAATAAAATTTTATTCCAAGTACGTTACTCCTAAAAAAAATATTTTTTAAACTATTGATTAAAAGTAAAACTTTCGCTGTTTATGAAAATTGGAGCGTCACAGTATTGTATTACCCCTAACCAGTGCTTGTACAAAAATAAAATCTAAAATCTACAAACACGGTTTGCAGGAATGCACGGGTAGAAACTTAAGGGCTGACCCAGCACGGGTCGAATTGGAGGAAGGAAAGCACGGGTTGCAAATGGAAAATGAATTCGCGTGTACCTTTTTCAGCGTTTCTTCAATTTTCCAACGCCTCTTCTCTCAAATTCCGGTAATAAATTTCTGGCAACAGGCGACGAGGCTTCAATTGTTATCTTCTCCGGCATCAACGTTTCTACGGCGGTTCTTGGTGATTTCCGGCGCGACGGGTTTAGAAGCTGTTGGCAAGAACTCCGGCGAGATTTTTCAGATTCCGGCTGAGGTGTGCTTCGAGAACAGGGGAGCGAGATGGTTGAGGTTGCTGTGATTTCCGGCGTTAATGGAGCTTTTTCCGGTGAGATTCTTGGCGGTGGCAGAGGCTTTTCCGGCGGGCTGCAGGCGGTGGGCGCTGCTTCTGAAATTTCGGCGAAAATGGAGCAGTGGCAGGGGTGTGCTTCCATGTTTCCCGGCGGATGAGTGGGCTGTTTCCGCTTCGGATTTCGATGGTTGGGGCTTTGCGAATATTTGGCGTGAGGATAGGATGAAGATGGTGCAGATGGAATTTTTGTGAGAGGTTGAAAGAGTGTCACGTCTCCTTTCTTCAGTTTCTTGGTCAAAGAACACAAATTAAGCAATATCTTAAATGAGCCCAAATTAATTACCAAATCCAATTCAATTTTCAATTAAAATGCACCACAATAAATATTTTTACAATTAAACACAAATGATCAATTTAATGTGAAAAATTCAAGATATCATATCAAAATTGGCAATAAAAACATAATAATTTCAAGCAATATTCACACTAATCAACTCCTCGAAGGGAGGAAAGAAAAAATGATTGTTGTGATTTTATGGGAGTACATAGTTTGGCTTTTATGTAGAGTAAGAATCAAAATTATCTTTAAGCAAATGGAGTATAATTGGAATAAGACGATGAAAGAGTTAAAGGTAATAGGTTGGAGTTGGATTGCAACTAAAAAGAAAAGATATAAGGAGTTCAACTTTCAAACTTGAGCAATCAATCCAAGAGTAGCTTTGAGAGTTTTGAAGTGATGTTAAAAGTTCTTTAGAGATTTTTAGAACTATTCTTTTCTTAACAACTTTCTAAGTCCTGGTGGTGTAATATATCTAAAGAGTAATTTTTTTTTTGTACCTTTAATGTTCTATATCAATAAAATTTCTTTTGATGATAAAAAAAAAAGATTATTACCACTAGCCAAAATGGTAAATACTAGTCCCTTAAAAAAATTGGTAATTTTTTTTGAATTTTTCACAAAATTTTGGCAATTTTTTCCGTACATTTTTTCAATTTTCACTATTTCAAAAAAATTTGCCGAAATAGTGACAAAATTTCAAAAAAAATTAATGAACGAAGGATAGTGTATTCATTTGGATAGTGTATTGCCCAAATAGACCAATGTCAATAACCTTGGTCTAAAATACTACTCCCTCTGTCTCACAGGAATTTGCACACTTTCCTTATTTGGATGTCCCACACAAATTTGTACACTACTAAAAAAGGAAGCATTTATTTACGTGCATATTCACAAATCTTTACACATATTTACTCATATACCACTACTTTATATATAAAACTATTTTTCTTAAAAAATGTGCCGTCCCGTATGGTGCAAATTCCTACGGGACGGAGGGAGTACTACATTAAATTTACCAATTGATGAGCTTAATTAATGCGGCCCAAAAGTATTAACCCATAAGGCCAATGGGCCATCAAAACCCAAAAGCCCAAACAACAAAACAATACACATTCTTTTTCACTCATCCATTTTATTTCTACTCGATCATAGTAAGTATCTTCAGTTACATAGTATAACTATTTTTATAGTTTGCTTATAATTAGACACTTTCTTCATCTTATGATTATTTTTATAATTGTTCTTGAGCATGCGAATCAAGAAAAAATAAGTATGCACGTTTAAAGTTAAATAATAGAATATATATTTTATTGATTTTTGTGAGTGTAAAAATTTCTTTTTTAAGTGTGTAAGAATAGAGTTGAGATATCAAATAAAACAAATATAAAAGTAATTTTGGGACGGAAAAAGTATTTCACCCGTATGAAAGAAATTTCACCATATATTCCTCTAGCATCAGAAATACTGAAATACAGATAAAATAATTTTCTGACAAATTACCATATACAACAGTTGCATTATGTATTTGGCTTGAATTTTTTAGTTACTCTCACTTTATAGTATTATTATTTTCACTGATTAATACTATTTGTATTTATTAAATAATAATTTTTTTATTTTTACTTAGCAATATTTATTGGTCAGTATTTGAACACCAATTGCAATGTTAACAAAATTAGTTATTTTTATTGAACTATATTAATTCATTGATCAACATTAGTTAAAAATCAATTGCACAATATAACTAATAACATACAAATATTACTCAAATTGTATGATGCACTTATATGAAATCATTGTAGTTTTTATACTAAAAAATATTACATAAAGTTTTATGTACTTAGAAACTTAAGGAAGATTCAACTTGTACAGGCGAGTCATTATCTCATAATGTGATCATGTATTCACATTGAATAGTTATTGTACGAGGGTGGTTCATATTATAAATTATTTTTTAACAAAGTAAAAAAAGTAAATTCATAAATATAAATTTTATATTACAAAGTAATATATATAATAAAAATAGTTTATATAATACTTTACCATTCACATTAACATATGCAACCTGTATTTCTTTATTTTTATCATAAAAATATTCGGTAAATATCAAATATGGGATAAACAAAAATATTAAGATTATTATATTTTCGTATAGTTAGGGGACGTTTGGTAGGCAATATTAGGAGTTATAAATTTTGTAAGTAAAATCCATATAATGTTATTTGGTAGGGTGTAATAGAAAAATTACATAAAATTAGTCCTAAAAAGTAATTTCATTTGGTAGGGCATAATATAGAGATAGAAAAAGTAATTTCATTTGGTAGAGTGTAATATGTAGATATATAAGAACAAAAGTTACTATTCAAGTCATACAAAAATTGTAAGGTGGAAATGGTGAGATAATTTATTACATTGTGAACAGTGAAAAGGGTGTAATATGACCTCTTCTTTTATAGGATCGGCCGTATAAAAAACGGGTCAGCATAAAATTTGTACCCCCTACAAAACAAGATAAGCCAGTACAAAAATTCATATTATATCGATAATATACCCTACCAAACACCACCTTATGTTAGTATTTATAATACTCCCTCCGTCCCATCTCTTTTTTCCCCTTTTTTCCTTTGGGACGTCTCAACTCTTTTTTCCTACCTTAAAAAGGAAATAATTTACACTCACAAAAGTCAATAAAATATACCTTTTATATTTTATTAATTAACTTCACACTCACATATATAATCCGTGTTCCCAGATCTTTTAGAAAAAAGACCCGTGACGTAGAAAGTATTAATAACATAATAAAGAGAGAATATTATGTGTGTAACACACAAAAAATATAGAATGTATGTATAATAATTTAATTCAATCCAAAATATCAATAATTAAATAATTTAGATCGAGTCAAATTTATTGTACATTTATCTTATTTTGGGTGTGTATTACAGACATAATATTTATTTATAATTAAAAGATATTGTTCCGAAGCCGTCTGAAATAAGCCACGTAGCATCCATGCAATAGTGGGACCACTGGTCTCGAGATTAAAGTGAGGTACAGTAGCGGAGACAGTATATTATTGTTGCACTTGTGGGAACAAAATAATATTAAAATAAAAATATTCTATTATTTATTATGTACATGACATGTATCTTTATTTTTTGAAAAGTTATTCTGAATAATAATTAATATTTTAATTAGTAATATTTTAAAAAATAATCAATAATACTTTAAAAAATAATTAATAATATCTCAATTATTAAAAAACGTACACTTTGGAGTGTACTGTGTATTTTAAAGAAAAAACTATCAACTTAAAATTGAATTTAAAACTCTAACACATTAAGATCTGATTTAAAATAATAATAATGGAAAAACAAATATAAAATGTATACTATATAATAAAATGTATACCACGTTTGATTAAAAGATATATATTGAGTTGTAGAATGAAAATAGAATCAAAAGATTATAGCATCTGGTAGGCAGTGTTTTCATAATCGGACCGGTGAACAAACAGGACAAGACACCGGTTCACGGTTCAACCGGTCCAACCGGTTGGATCGGCGGTTCAACCGTTAAAATAATTTATACCTATTTTTTAATATTTTATATGTTAAATAAAATAAATATCCACTTATAAAATTAAATAAATATAATTGAGTCATAAAATAATAACACAAAATACAAAAGAGACAAAATAACTCAATCAAAATAGATTTTTTTTAATTTTTTATAGTTCTTCAGCAGTTAAGATTTTTTTTTTTTGTGGAAAATAAGTTTTTGGGTTTTGGTTTGATTAGGATTAAGAAGACAAATAAAAATAAGTAAAAAAATAAATATTAATATTTAAAAAAAAATAGCGGTTTAACCGGTTCAACCCGGTTTTGAGCGGTTCTGACCGGTTTTGACCGGTTCAACCGTAAAAACGGTTTTTGGGTGTAACCGGACCGGTTCCCGGTTGAACCGGTTGAACCGGCCAGTTCGGTCCGGTTCTGAAAACAGTGCTGGTAGGAATGTCAGTTGGGTGTGTTTGTTTGAGGATGGGCCCATCCGGATGGGGGATGGATTTTCCCCCATCCCACCCAATTTTCGGACTTGCACATCCCATCCCATCCAAAATACATATCCACTCCCTATTATACACCTACAAACCTATTTCACATAATTCAATACCAATCACATCAATTTTATCTTACATATCAAATACATTTTATTTATCTCTTTTTCAAATATATCATATATATTTTTATTTAATTTATATCAATTAATATAAAATAAGAATTAATTTTAATTATATATTTTTTTACATATTATAATATCCTATTATATATATATATATTAATTATTAATATATATAAACTATATATATATGTAATTAATTAATATTATAAAAATATTTAAATTTCATTTAAGATTATTATCTTGGAGTATTACAAGACCTCTACTATTAGTAATTATTTGTGATTTAAAATTGAAAATATTTATGTATTATATATACACTGTTTTTATATTATTTATTATTAATTTAATTTATCTAAAAAAATATTAATTATCAAGGTTATTTGTTTAAAAAAATTATGTATTACAACAAAATATAATTAATATACAATCATTCAATCATTACTCCACTAACTAATAATAATAAAATAATATATTATCATCTCCAAAAAATATTAATTTGACATAAAGTTCCATCCACCCCTACCACATCCAATTCAAACCAAACACAAATTTATTATTCACAGGATTTGTCTCATCCACTTTTTTTCTCCATCCGGATGTGCTCCATCCACCTCAATACGTAAACAAACACTACCTTACTGTATACACTTAGGGCATGTAGAGTTCAGAAGATGAGTATTTTATATAAAAATAATTTATAATAAATTTATCATAAAATTATTTTAAAATATAAAATATTTAATTAAAAGTATTAAAAGTTATATTCAAGGAAAGATTTTGTTACTTTTAATTAAATATTTAATATTTTAAAATATTTTTATAATAAATTTTTCTCCCAGCAAACTATTAAGTCCATCCTCACTCTTCCCACTATTTTTACACACTTTTTATAAAAAAAATATGTAATAAATGAAAAATTGAAGAAAAAATATGTAATAAATGAAAATTTGGAGGTGATATGTAAAATTAGTTGAAATGAAAGTAAAAATAATGACATTTTATGTAAATATATAAATATTATAAAGATAAAATTAAAATAATTATTTTTATTTATATAATGCACAAAATATTGTTGATCGGTCTGAGAAAAAAAGTGTGAAAATTGTTAAGGGATGGAAATATTATTTTTAAACCTGATTGATTCATTATAATCCTATTACGAAATTATTAGTATTACTCTAGCTTGGTAGTGTCACATTTCGGGCTTGGTAGTGTCACATTTTGTTTTCGTTTTGATTCAATTTTTCCATAGTTAACGTATATAAATGCTAACAAGGTGTACACGAAAAAAAGAGAAAAAAAAAAGGGGAAAAAAAAAAGAAAACAAGGCATACACGAAATTATTAGTAAATCTCTTCACTTGTTAAAATAAATAATGGTAATCAAATTCACAGTGCGTGATTGAAATGACTATTTTAATTTTTAAAAACTAAAATAATCTATCATAGTTCAACTACTATACGAGAACTATGACTGTAGAAATTCCACATCCATTCTATTAACATACTTTTTTAATTCCTTGAAATTATACAAAACTCCCTCGATTCCTCCAAAATGCTAACAAGGTGTACATGCATCCAAGATCTCACAAGATCTAACATAAATGCACTAAGAAAAGAAAAAGTAAGCAAGAAACAATGAGAAACTGAAAACTAATCATAGAAGAAAGGAGTTTCCATTAATTTAGTCCAAACTCTGACTCTCTTCAAACATAATTAGCAACACATCACTCCATCGCAGCAGAGATGGCGATACTAACTCAAATTGCAGACAAAAACAAACCCTAAAGCAGCCATTCAAACACACACAGCTACTTTTATTTCAAAAGGGGCAGCCAGCACTGAGAGCTCAATTCTGGCCCCTTGTGGAACACACACAAACATACTTAGACACATACATACATATATATATTATCTATCTACTATAGTAATACTAATTCTTCTTCTTCACCTCTGCTTCAGAGCCCCTGTTCATTTGCAGTTGCATGGATTGCAGGTGCAGTTTGATCCACACTTGCAGCCGTTCTCCGCGGTTTCAGCAGCCTCTGCTCCCTCAAAGAAACTGCAGATCAAGATTTGAGCTGATCAAATTAGACGGAAATGTAGAATTGGAGATAAAGGAAATTATGCAAGTCATGGAAATTGAAGAGATGCGTACGTCTTCTGAGGGGCAACGCCGAGAACCATGGTTTCGGTGGTGGCGGCGGCCTCAGAGTAGCTCAAATCTGGGTACATCTTGCACCTGCACAATCGTTCCTCAGTTAATTATCAAATCGGAAGACGAATCGGAATTTCCTGCTCAAATTTGAATTAAATCGCTTCACCGAAATCAAAATTTCGGAAGATCAGCATCAACTACATGCACGAATGATGAAACAACAAAACTAGTAAATTAGACGCATCAATCGAAGGAATAACCAAATTCGATCCAGCGAATCTAAATTTCGGAAGATCAACCTCATCCACATGCACGAATGACGAAACCACAAAATTAAACGCATCAATCGAAGCAAAAACGCGATTACACGCCTAAACAATTGCAGAAAAGGATTCACAGATCCAAATTGGGCGGTAACAAAAACGAGTTCCGACGAATTATTACCCGCCGCAGCCGTTGCCGCATCCGCAGTTAGCTCCACAGCCACAGTTTCCACCACAGCAAGACATCTTCTTAGTTTTCCGAAGAAAATCAGCTCGAATTAATGTAAATTGTTGAGATTTCAGAATGCTTCAAAGAGGTGAACGATAATCATGGCTGCAACAATGGCCTTCATTTATAGTGGAAAGGGCAGGTGGGCAGCAAACATCCACCGTACACGTGGCGTAATCTTCTGTAGCCAGTGGTCCTCGTAACTCGGCCCCGCACTCGTGTTATCCTTTCCACATAAACTGTCGCCATCAAATTCACTGTTTCGTTGAAATAATGAAAAAAATGTAAGATAAAAAGTTGTATAAACTCGTGCAGTATCGGATTTGCGCCAAGACAGTAACCCTAAAAGGGTTAAGATTCTTGAATTCTCGTGTTGGAGTTTTTACGTGCCGAATTCATCTCACACGTGATGAATTCAGCTAACGAATTCTCGAATTTACTGCACGAATTCTATTTATAAGTATTAAATATATTATTTAAATTGAATTTTATTATTTGGTATAAGTTAAATTGATAGTGTGACACTTATTTTAGATTGAATTTACTATTATAATTTATGTATTGAACTAATGGAACTCGAATTGATATTTTTTTTACATAATTATATTATATTATTGAATATTCTCAAATTTTAAGTGATAAAAAATATAAATGATTTATAATTTTTTTATAAAAAAAATATTTCTTAGATATATTATATATAATAAAATATAAATAAATAGACGTATCCTTAACGGATCGCACCCTAATTTTTTAAAAAACTCGTATCCCCAAACTCGTTTCGTATCGCACCCGCATCTGCGTATCCGCACCCGTGCAACATAGAACTCAATTTACGATAAACTCGAATTTTTTAATTATTATTATATATATTATTATTATTAAAAATTAAAGTATAATTTTATAAATATAGTAATAATAATAATTATATATAATAATATAAATTGATGTAAATTTAAATTCACAAAATATCATAATCAATTAGACAAAAATATCCGAACTCTGGAATTTTGATTCTATCTATCCGATTGAGTCATAATTTTATTTTATTTTTTTTCAATTTAGGGAGTGAATTGTATGAGAATTTTTTTTTAATTTGTTTTTTTTCATTTTAGGGAAATTAATTTCATTTTTAGCAAGCAAATGTCATCACATGACCCGTTGATCGAATTCTGGTAAGGAGATTTGGATTAGGTGATCGATCATATTATTCGTGTGAATTTTTGCATTTCATTTTAGGTGAAGTTCTGTATAAATTTTAATTTATTTATAATAAGTTTATTATAAAATATTTTATGATTTTTAACATATCATTTTTTTGGTCAAAGAATATTAAGAATTTTAGCAGTATCAAAATGAGATTAGTGGTAGTTAGTAAATATTACCAATCATTAATTTTTTTAATTATTTACACTATTTATATTTAACATAAAAACAATATTGTAATATTTAATTAAAAATTTCAATTAAAAAAATTCATTTAATGTATCAATTATTTAAATAAAATATTAAATATTTGAACAATAATATTAAATGATTTATATTTTCTTGAGCATATACATCATCATCAATACGTTGAAATAACAAAATCATCTGCCAATTGTGAATTTATTATTCTTATATGTTGATATAAGGTAATTACATATAATTCTATATAATTTTGTATGACAAAGTTTAATGACATATGATCAATATAAATGTGTCACTTATTAAAAAAAATTATTATTTTTTATAAAATAATACTCCCTCCGTATCTCTATAAGTTGCTCGTTGCTTTTGGGCACACGAATTAAGGTAAAAGTGAAAAAGTATAAGTGATGTGATGGAAAAAGTGAAAAAGTACAAATGATGTGATGGAAAAAGTGAAAAAGTATGAGTGATGTGATGGAGAAAAGTGAAAAAGTAATGAAAATAGTGTAAAAAATATTGAAAATAATAATAAAGAAGTGAATAGTAGTTTCCAAAAAAGGTAAAAAAACAATGAACAACATATAGTAAGACGGACGAAAATGACAACATGAGCAACTTATAGTAAGACGGAGGGAGTAATATTTATGAAAATATCGTGTAATTTGAATTTCTTTTTAATTTTTGTCCAATATATTCCCGTTTCTTGATTAAAAAAAAAGTATTTATTCAATACTTGTAACAACAGCTTTTAAATGCTGAAATTAGCATAGAGGTTTTCTTTTTCTAATGAAAATGTCTTATGTTTTTAATAAAAAGTCTAAAAGAATACCCTAAGATGCAAAATATTAAAGGGCAAAACATCAAATGCTTTTATAGGTTAGAAACTGGTGTTAACAGAGCTGAACTTTTTCTAATCAAGAATCGAATACATATAGAGCAAAATTAAAAAGTGTTAATCAAATAAAATAAATTAATTAATTCTACATTTTTCTATAAATTTATATTCGCAGATGAGATGAAATTCTTCTATAATATCAAAGTTTAGACTCATTAAATGCACTCAATTTAATTACCAATAAAAACAACTTTACTCATTAAATTGTTTATTTATTGGGTCTCATTTTCAAAGAAGGAAAGTTGAAAATTCACCTCATCGAAGATGATGTTAGAAAAAATATATAAACAAACTGATTTTATATTTTTTACAAATTTGAACATTCAGATGAAATGAAATTCCTCTAAAAAGTGATCAAAATAAAATGTATTTGCATTTTTGTCTATGTTTTAAAAGCGGAAGCGAAAGTTGACCCGGACACCTTAGTATTTTTGGTCGGACCGGGTTCGATCAGGTCTGACCATTTTTAAAGTGGCTGAGCCGGTATGACATCATAACTATATATATTTATAAAATTATATATTTTATGAATAAGCTTTACTAAGATATTAGATATTTTACTATTAAATTATATTTGATATATATTATATATAATTAATTTAGTTAATCCATTATCCTGTGTACAAAAATAAAATTAACCAAAAAATTTATCGAAGCGCCGGTTCAACCGGTCCACCGAGTGACCGGTCCGACCCGATTTTTTCCTTTTTTTAGCGCTTTTCAACTGCTTTAAAAAATGTTCGATCTAACGTACAAAAGCAGGCCGGAGGAGTGTCCGAGTAGCGGTCGGACCGTTCCGACCGGCCGGTCCGATCCGTCTTTTAAAACACAGATTTTTGTCAATTTTTTCTTATATCTAAATTATAAACTTTGTTCGTATATTTTATACTTTTTATTACAAAGTTCATAATTGAAAAATGCGATGATAGTCGTGAGTTAACAAAGGTTTTTATGGATGGGCATTAAATTATAAATTAGTACCACAATTTTCAACCATTTTATAAATTTTCTAACCATTATTATTTATATCTCATAATTTGTGGTAAATTACATGTACACTTGCAAACAACCGTTGCAGATTTTTTGTCAATGACAAAAAAAATTCTTTCCTAAATTCTGATTTATGTGAATTTCTTTGGACTAAGATTTATATAAAAATAGTAGGTCTTTTGTGCACCAATTACACCGTGCAACTCAAGTTCATTTTTAAAAAAATTATACAATTTATTACTGAAAAGTTACACAAATTATTATTGAAAAGTTACACCATTAAAGATTCACTTTTCAGTAATAACATGTGTAACTTTTCAGTAGTATTTTGTGTAACTTTTTGAAAATGAACTTGGGTTGCACGGTGTAACTGATGCATACAAGACTAAGCCATATAAAAATAGTTTACAATAAGCTTATCATGAAATTATTTTAAGATATCAAATAGTTAATCAGTGTATCAAAATATTTATCAAGACTTAGGAGATCTAGAATCAAAATTAAAATTAATAAAATAAATAAAAATTATAATAAAATATTATTTATTCAAATTTTTAATAGATTTAATGAAATTTTTTATACTTCTAATTAAAAATTTGATATTTTAAAATTAATCATAAATTTTCCGTACAAAACTTTTATCTTTCTTTTTAAGTGTTGTGTATACGAAATATCGTTAATTAAATATGTCCAGCTTTAAATACTAATGATACGAAAGATCGTTAATTAAATATGTCCAGCTTTAAATACTGATACTTTAAATGCATAATATTTTATAAATAAAAATCCACATATACGCATTTAAAAAATAATTAAAAAAGGCCCATGCTTTCATCCCACTTACTATTCTCAGATTCTGAAGTCACAACAACTTCATGAGAATTCCGACGATGTTTCGTCGTTATTTAGAAGGAAAAAGAGGAACTCTTTTTAATAAAATAATAGTAATGATAATTGATAATGGAGCATGTAACAGGATAAAAAAATAAATTTATAAATATAAATTTTATATCACAAAATAGTTTATATCATGAAAATAATTTATATAATATTTTACCTTGATAATGATAAGAATAAAATAATAAAATGAGTTTATTTCACACATTGCATTATATAATTTAAATGTATTTTTAAAAAAAACTATCGTTATTATTTTCATCGAAAAGTTACATTCATTGTATTGAAAAATTAGTTTAACTTGTGCTGATTTTTCAATAAAAAAGACTAACTTCTCAAAAATATTTTTAAATTGCACAATGCATACTGAGCCAACAAAAAAATTCATATGAATTTGTACCGTATGAGAGAAGGAAAGTAAAGAGAAAAAAAATACTGATTACAGAATTACACTATTCTCTGTCCACTAAATATATGCATAATTGTGTTTGCATAAATTTTAAAAATAATTAAAATAAATATATTATGAGGTTCAGTTAAAAATAAAATAATTGATTATGAGAGTAATAATAAAATTGATAATTTTCGTAAAAAAAAAAAAATTTAAAGACGAATAAAAAAGAATAATGCATAAATTTAGTACTGGGAAGGAGTAAATTTTCTAATATTTTAGAAGACAAACCATAAACTATATGATAGTAAACAATTTATTTGGAGGCATCGTTTTCAGTAGATAAAATAATCATCAAAATTCCAATCTAATATATTATCTCTGTCCCGAAATTACTTTCATAATAGTCTCGGGTACGTGAAATAAGGAAAAGTAAGCATGTGAGTGTAAAGTTAAATAATAAAATAAGAAAAATTGTGTTTTGTTGACTTTTGTGAATGAAAAAGGTTTCTTTTTTAGGTGTGTAAAAAAAGAATTGAGACGTCCAAATAAAAAAAGTGTGAAAGTAATTTTGGTACGGAGGGAGTAAAATATAGCTCTTCAATTATTGTTTCTCATTTCTTCCTTTTTCAGTCTCCTTCCTATCCACGGCATGCCATCATCTTCTACACACTGCAAGGGGGTCCCACTCCCCTCAGTTTAATTATTTGGAATTCGAAAAAATATCATATCTAATGAAATGACTAATACATGAATCAAGATAAATTTGTGCAATTCTCAAATGTTTTCAAAATAAATAAGGTTTCCTCAATTTTTTATTTTGTTTGGGTTGTTTTATTTTTTATATTTACTCTCTTCGTTTCGAGATATTTGCACATTTATTTTATTGATACGTCTCAATATAATTTACATATTCTAAAAAATAATTAATTTGTATACACACTTATATATATATATATATATTTATATATTATTATTTTATTCAAAAATTATATTTTTTTTAATTTGTTTGAACAACTAAACTTGTAAGTAGCCATGTAACATAGAGAGTATTTTCTCCGTCCAATAATTATTTTTACACTTTTCTTTTTCGTCCGTTCCACAATTGTTTTCACACCCTATAAATGGAAACTACTACCTCCGTTCTGGAACTACTTTCATAGAAGTCCCGGGCACGCGAACCAAAGAAAAGTAAGTATGTGAGTGTAAAGTTAAATAATAAAATAAAAAAAAGTGTGTTTTGTTGACTTTTGTGAGTGAAAAATGTTTCTTTTTTAGGTGTGTGAAAGAAGAGTTGGGACTTCCAAATAAGGAAAGTGTGAAAATAGCTTTGGGACGGAGGGAGTATTACTTTAACTTTATCCCCACAATCCAACTAATAACATTATTTTAATAATATAACTTTACACAATATTATACTTTTTTTAAAAACTGTGTCATCCCAAAGGTGAAAAGACCTCTAGGACGGAGGGAGTATATTTTATGGTGAATCCAAAATTACAATTTCAATATTTTACATATCATACCTCCTCATATAAAATATAGTACTCCATCTGTCCCAGAGGAACTTGCAAGTTTTCCTTTTCGGGACGTCCCAGAGGAACTTGCAGACCCAAAAAAGGAAACCCTTTTATAAACTTCACCCTCACAATATCTACATATTTACACAAAATGCCATTACTTTTTCACTTTTTACATAAAATTTTACCAAATTAACCCTCAAAACACTACTTTTTTTACTTTATTCTATTTTTTTTCTTGTTTTGTGTGCCCTCCACCCCTTGCAAGTTGCTCCGGGACGGAGGGAGTATTAAATATAAATAATGACACAAATGTTTTTTATTAGCTCCTCTGTTCCATTTTCTTTCTAGGCTAGGTTTACATTGATTGTTAGGACATCGTAGACAATACTCCCTCTATCTCACAGGAATTTGCACACTTTTTTTATTTAGATGTCCCACACAAATTTGCATACTACTAAAAAAGGACACATTAATTTACGTGCACACTCACAAACATATACACATATTTACATATACCACTACTTTATATATAAAATACATTTTCCTTAAAAAATGTGTCGTCCTTTAGGGTGCAAATTTCTAGGGGGACAGAGGGAGTACTAATTTAGTATAAGGTATTAGGGTGTTAAAATAAACCTAAACAACACGTGTTTATTTCATTGAACAATAGAATTGTTAAAATGATAATATCATGTTTCCTTTCATGACTAAAACTAACTTATAGTGAAAAAAGAGAGAGAGAATCGAAATGAGGAAGAAGAGAGAGAATTGTGAAGGGTTAACAAGGTTTAACCGCCCAAGTACTCGGGTTTATTTTGAGTAAATGAGAAGTGTTTAACCCGAATCGAATATATAACTCAAAAACATAAACAAATAAAGGAAATAGTAAATAGAAGTGTGTTATTTACATGACATACATTTATCTCCCAAAGTAAGCATAGTCTAATCTCTTATTCCTCTCCTTGTTACTTTTTTTTAATCGGTAATGTTAATTGTTAATAGTTACAAATCAGTTCGCTAAGTCTCCCAAACACTTCAAGCCAACCTTATATCTCCCTTAATTTATTCTCAGATAGAATCGAACTCAGGTCACTTACTCAAGTGAGGAGTCCAGTGGCCAGTGAACTAACCCACCTGGTTTCCTATGTTACCTATTTTCCCTTCCTCCATCTCATCTTATTTAGCAAGTGCATCAAATATGCAATTAAATCTAAGCATACTATTAAAAAATTAAAATTTGTGTATAATATATAATCTAATTTATTTCATTACCCTTTGAAAAGAAGAGTTGGACATTGACAGATTAATGGGAAAACCATCAAATAAATCCTCATCCATTGACAATGGAATTAAAGTCAGAATATAGGACCTACCAAAGAATCATATTCTAGATCTAATTTATAATCTAGAGTTATATATTTATATAATATATAATCTAATTTATTTCATGCACTCGATCTTTTTCATATTCTAGAGTTATATAATTAATCCCTATATGATATAAATGAATCATCTATAAGTAAAATTTCTGTGTATTGGACGAATTGAATATTGATATACATATTATTGTAAAATTTTAAATTATATATTTAATTATTTTGATTACTGTCCATTAATTTTAATTAATTATTCTTAATAATATATGATTTTTATAAAATGATATTAGGATTTTGTGAGTTCATACACTGATATTATTTTTATAATTCTACTGCGTCTAATCATATCCATGTACATTATTATAGTTACTTTTAAAAAATTTGCATATTTTCTATAAACAATTCAAATTAATTGTTAATTTTTTTTTTAAATTGAACCGGTTAAAGACCAATAAATTAAATTTGCATATTTTCTAAAGCCCAGTATGACATGCACCATGTGTATAACATACACTTAGATTTTAAGCTCAATTTGAATTTTATCAAAACACAAAATACACGTATGCTTAAATATTTTTCCATACAAATTAAGAAATGAAAATTAATATAATCACAACACTAGAATTTTGTTTGGTTTTCCTATTAATTAGCACATATGAGCAATTCTCAATTCCCAATACAATTTCAAGCAAGATACGTTTAATAAAGATATATAAATATAAAAATGCAAATTCAATAAATTTATTTTTATTTTTATTTTTATGGAACTATTGAATTTTTCTCCTTTTATTGTTTGCCCGGTATCACGTTGTATCAACTAATTTGGTTAAAATATTTATGATCTTTCATGGCTATGCTTCACCATTTTGATAATTACATTGGATTAGGTAAAAGGTAAAAAAAAAAAAAGTGAGAAATTGAAATTTAGAAGTATAGTTCTCTTTATATTCCGTGTTTAAAATTTACAAAATTCTATTAATTTTTAAACCCTTAATCTTGTATGTATCAGGTGTACTGTGCAATTCAAGTGTATTTTTAAAAAGTTACGTTATTTATTATTGAAAAGCTGCACGCGTTTTATTACTGAAAAGTGTATTTCTAAAAATATATTTTTCAGTAACAACACATGCGATATTTCAGTAATATCTTGTGTAATTTTTTTAAAATATACTAAAATGAGTCAAATCTAAATACAATTTTGCTCTGATTTAAAATAAATGCTTCATTTTATTATAGAATCTCTCAAATTAATCGATTTTTGAGTCGGATAACAATTGCATAATAGAGAGAAAAGGAAAGGAAAATGACAAGTTACTTTAATTGAGAGCACACTATGATTTATAGGTGGGGTATAATTGAAGTTGCTCCGTTTGGTGTGGACAAGAATCACTTTTGGCGCACCCAATTATTTCAATATAAGTACTTTTTTGACACTTTTGCCCCCACTTTAACTACATGCGAATGAATTTTGTTCCCCACTCATTCTTTATTAGGATACGAGTACGACTAAGTTGGCATATTGACAACATGAAAATTAATTGATTTCATTTTAATTTTGATAATTGATTTCTCCACTTAAATTCCGGTTTAATTTGAGTACTATTCATAATTTTTTACAACATACCACCTCCATTCCATACAAAATTGCATACTTTTTTTTAAGTTTATTCCACAAAAGTTTGCATACTCCAAAAAACATAAATATTTCTTTAAATCTTCACTCTTAAAATCTCTATTTCACAGTCTCTATCAAACACATTCCACTTATTATACTTTTTTTTGAAAAACGTGCTCTAAAAGTACCGTAAATTTTTTGGCGACAGAGGTAGTACTACCTCCGTCCCAAAACTACTTTCACACTTTCCTTATTTGGACGTCCCAATTCTTCTTTCACACACCTAAAAAGGAAACTTTTTACACTCACAAAAGTCAATAAAATACATTTTTTCTTATTTTATTATTAATTTTACACTCACATACTTATTTTTTCTTAATTCGCGTGTCATAAATTGATAGGTGTAAAAGTGGCGAACAACTCATCTAAAATACGGGATATTATTTTTTAATTTTGTTCGCCACTTTTGAAGAAATAATATAAAGGATATAAAAGTCTTTTCAATTTATGAGATAAAACAAAATAATAAAGCACTCTAATAAATAAAAGGTGTAATTTTATTTAATTAGTACAAAATTAATTGGTTGGATTCTTTTGGGTTAAAATTGCTTATTAAAATTAAGACTCATAATTTTATTACAAACAATAGTCATAAAAATTGCTTATTAAAATTAAGACTCATAATTCTTTTGGGTTAAAATTAAGACTCATAATTTTATTACAATAGTCTCTTGGTATTTGATATATTAAACAATTTAAGTGTATTTTTAAAAGATCGTTTCTATTATTATTTAAAATCATTTTTAATTTCAATAAAAAAACATCTTTTCTAAAAAATTATAATAATTTTTTTTCAGTAATAACGAGGATTATTTAACTATGAAGTATTAGTATTATTTTAAAAAAAACTAGCGAATGTACGAGGGGAATAAAAACAAAACATTAGCTAACAAACATAAAAAGCAAATAATTAAAAAAGACGAAAAATAAATAATCGCCCACCGTGGGGCTCGAACCCACGACCACAAGGTTAAGAGCCTTGCGCTCTACCAACTGAGCTAGACGGGCTAATTTGGCATTTTCTATCAATGATCAAATAAAACTAATTAACCACATGATAGTAAACCTAAATTACACCTACACTAAAGCGACTCCACATTGTTCTCAAAATTTCGGGTCTTTTATTTCATCTCCAATTACTCGATAAATCACACATGCACATTCAATGATCAGGATCTACACAGGAGCCTTCTGTACATGATGCGATATTGACCGTACAAAATTTGCTACCTTGTATAGTTGTTGAGTTTGTATAAACCTATATGCATGTATCTAGTAGATAAAAAGTTGAGTTCAAATTACTCAATGTTCAACAAAAAATATACGTATATTGTCTTTGATCACTATCCTCGAAACATAACAAGTTTCTTCTTTCATATGCTACCTACTAAGATCGTATACTAATTTTGTCAAAAATAAATATTGACGTAACATTATTTTCGTAAATCTTTTAAGCCTAAACAACGCCACCATGCATACCAAGGAACTGAGATATACCTCATTCTGCAATTATTTCATCAACAAGATCATCATATATCATATCTTCTAGCTTCATCCCTACACACTCTGAATCTAATTGTAGGTTCATCCAACCGTCATCGTTTGACATATCTCGGCTCACGGCCTCATCGATAGCTTGATCACCCTCCGGACTCCAACTCAGCAGCCATCTTATCTCTGTCCAAACCTCCTCTAAGACGTGATTTCCCTTGGGTAGGCGATGTAAACGAGAAAGGCTGGTGAGAGACCTCGGCCAATAGCAAAACGACCTCTCGTGAATACCTAGCAACACCTCATTGATCATGTCGAACAGAAGTGCGTGATCATTATTCGCGTAAACATGTTCACTATCGGACTGATCAACCAAGCACCCCTCGACTTGCTTAAACACTGATGGATTCAGAACATGATCGCTTGATTGCCATTTTCCTAGAAATGCATCCCTGCTGAAACCTGAGAGCTCTAACACGTCTCTCACATAATTGTACTCTGCTAAATTCTTCGTGTCGACTTTATGCATGTGCATTAGGTCATCGTAAAATTGCTCAATTTCGCTCTCTTGAGTATTGATGTCGATCATGTCCTGCTCGGAACAGGATAAATCTTGTTGAATTTGCTCGATTTCGCTTTCTTGAGTATCGATGTCGATCATGTCTTGCTCTGAACAGGACAAATCTTGTTGAACAGGTGATGAATTTTTTAAATCTGCAAATTCGAACATCTTTCATAATCTATAAAAATAGAAGGAACTCTCGTACATGAGACATTACATTTTCTTTAAATGACTAAAAACATCATGTCTCATATAAGTTTTTATGATAAAAAAGAAACATACATAACATGATGAAACATGAAAGTACACTTACCTTCATAAACTTCAATCTCATGAACAAATTCATCATCCTCAGACATCTCACCCAAATTCGACGAAGGCGGAGCCGAAACCAACACATGCTTGATATTCAAAACATTAGACGAATCAGTCTCCGAGCTTTTCAGTATAACTAACTCATCAAAATCCTCTCCAACATCCAACAAGTTCTCTTGCTTTTCACTGCATGAGCCCAAATCCACCTGCTTCTTCTCATATACCACTACTTTATCTGATGCAACGGGAGGACTATTACTCGAAGAATCATCGATATGAGTCGACGAGTAGGACCTAAGATCAGGCAACGAAAAAATCCTCCCCAATTTCGCAGGACTTGCTCGATGAGGTGCCTGTTTATCAGCAGCCTTGAACCTTAATCTATCAGAAACATGATCTTTTGCATCCTTATTTATACTTATCTCGAGGAGCTGATTATACCTATCGAATGAATCACTAAACGAAGTCGTTCTCTTGAACGACTTCTTCGAAAGCTGCCCAAAATCAGTCACAATCTGTCCTTCATTCTTGCAGACATGGCGATCGCAGGGGATCTTGTCATGCACGGCGTCCTTTATGATCCGATTCTTCTCCTTCTTCTTGTCGCGGATCACGTGCCTGATCCTCGCCCCTATATTTTTAAAACCCATAATCCCGGCAGTCTTTTTCACAAACACCTCATCTGCATCGCCATTTTCACCCTCGTCGTGTTTCGGATCCTCCTCCGCCGCCAGGTCCCTCTTCTCCGACGTGGCTGCGAAGGAGACGCATTTGTTCAATCCGAGCCTCGGCTGCCGGAATTGGAGCTGATTATTGGCTAATGAGGAGGTGGGGTCCTGCAGGATCTTCAAGAACACCTCCTCCCTGACGTTCAGCAAATCCAGAGCGTCCATAAACAGCTTCGATTCTTGAATGGCGTCCAATTTGCTCGGCTCGACGGCGTAGATGGAGTTTCCGTGAAGCAGAGTGTGGTCTCTGATTGGCTGCTTCCCCAGCTCATTTTGCTTCAGGTAGTTCACCTTCACCATTGTGTCGCACAAATCGCACGACGCGACACCGTTTCGACAGCCGTCTTCCGGGCCCACATTGTGATCGCGGGGGCAGAGAGAAGCAGAGCAGGGATCGTCGCTGGAGGTGCCCTGAGGCAGGGGAGGCGGCGCCGGCTCGGTTTTCTCCAGGGGTTGAACCGGCCCGTCGGCCGGTTTCTTGATCGGGTACGTGGAGCTCCGCTTATGCCAGCCCTTGCGCCTCTTGTCGTCGGTGATCAGCGCCTTTATTCGCGATTTCATCGAGTTCTTCGGCACGATGGCTTTCGCCTCCGCCTGAAAAAATTTCAATTTTGGTGACACAAATTCAGGCAGCGTAAATTGAAGAAAGATGAAGAAATCATACATTGGGACTTCCGATCGGAGAATCGTCGGAGTTTTCTTGAGTTTTTGCAGAATTGGGATCGGTTTTTTCTTGCAAATCTGCAGAATCCATGAAATTGAAGTAGGTGATCGGGGAAAAGGTAAATATATGTTAAATGTGATGAATTTAAATACCGGTTGGAGAAGGATGTTTTGCATGGCCGATGAGGCGTTTGCGAGGGAGTCTTTTGACGACGTTGTGCCAGCGATTGTGCTGGAAATGATGAAGTATGCCCCACATGCATCCTGGATTGTGGTTCTTGAGAGTCAATTGTGGTTCTAGCTGATTCGCCTTTTCTTGGGACATTTTTTATGTGTTTTTTTTATCACAATGTGGGTGTAATACTGTTTTTAATTCTAGAGAGAGAGAGAGAGATGTTTGAAATGAGCTAAGAAGAAGTTTAGTTTTATGAGGAGAGAGAGAGGGAGACTGAATGAGATTTCCATGTTATGCTCTGAGGTCATGGCTGTGCGTATGTTGAGAGAGATAGTATTTTTAAGATTGAATTTTGAGGCGTGTTTATTGGTAGGTAGTTGCATTATTCTTCTTTTGGCGCCTGTTCCGGCGGTTAACTGCCAACTGTTCTCTCTCTCTCTCTTTAATTTAAAATACGAGACTTAGGACTCATGTACCGTGCACCACTAGAAATAATATTTATTTTTACGAGAATAGTACTTGTTCATATAAATAATAGCATGAATAGTGTCACCACAGCTTGGAAACCATCACTCCACCGTAAAAGTGCATAACCAAGATCTCAAAATCTTAAACTATAAAACTCTAATCATTTGAGTTATTCATACTTGACTAATACACATTTTAATTTTTACTCCATCCGTCCCGGCATATGTTTTTTATTGTTTTTTAATACGCGAATTAAGACAAAAGTAAAAAAATATAAATAATGTGATTGAATTAGTGAAAAGTAATGAAATTAATAATAAAAAACGAAGAATAATGTCCCCATAAAGGTAAAAAAGCAAATGTGATACATGAAAATGATAAAATGGAAAATATATAGTGGGGCCGAGGGAGTAATATTTTGAATGATTTTAATTAAAAACATATGTAAATCAATCTTTGAATTAACTTTTGTTTAAAAACAATTTATAAAAGATATATACTGAAACTCATCTAAAATTGGACTGTGATACGAATTTTTTTCATTTAAGAACAATTTATATTAATAATTTTTAGAAATTCATACTTTTCATGTACCAAAATAACACCCTTTTTTTTATTACTTATTTTTATCCATTTTTTTCAAACAAAGCCTAAAATATTAGAAACTGTTCATAAGAATTCACTATTCATAAGAAAGGGAAAAAAAAGAAAAAAGTTGTATGAGTGAGTGACTTAATGGGCCGGTCTTATATTTCTCTGAATTCTTCAGGAGTCCAAAAATTAATGGGCCTTTTAAAGAAAAAGAATGACTAATGGGCCGAAAAGTAATACTTCACAATAGTGATTAGTGAGGTTGGATTGGGTTAAAATACTTCTCTAATTAATAAGAATATTAATGTTAATAGAATTTTCATTTTTTCTAATTAATGGTTTTTAATGGGCATATGTTCAATCAAGAAAATGTAGGTATGCAAGGGACAGTCTTTAGAAAAAGGGGAAAATGCATTTAATTTCAATTTTTCATATAGTGACTTAAATTTAGTTTGGATTATAATGCAACAAAACATAGTCTTATATTCCCCCGTCCCACTATAAGTTGCTCATTTTGCCATTTTCGTCCGTCCCACTGTATGCTGTTCATTTGCTTTTTTTTTTTTACTTTTTTTGAAAACTACTATTCATTTCTTTATTATTATTTTCAATATTTTTTACACTATTTCCTTACTTTTTCATTTTTCTCCATCACATCACTTATATTTTTTTACTTTTTCCGTCACATCACTTATATTTTTAAACTTTACCTTAATCCGTGTTCCAAAAAATAACGAACAATTTATAGGAGGATGAAGGGAATATTTTCTTTTTGTTGAATAACACTTGTTGAAAAAAATTATATTTGACTTGGTCATTGTTCATTGATCTCTCACCCATTAAATAGAGGAGACATAATTGAAAATAGAGTGAAATTCGAATAACTCGTTTTATATTTAAAAATTGTGAATTTTGAATAAAAAATTTAAAAATAAATATACTTTTAATCTCAAATCTACATAGATGACTAGACCAATATCAGGTTAACCATATATGCTGTTTGATGTTCAAATTTATTCCTATCTACTTCATTTAATATAATTTTAGTACCAATTAATTGAACAAATGGTACATAACCACAGCTGGCTATTACTCAATTTGGCAAACTGACTTTTCAAAAGTCAAAGTCAGTCATGTTACACATTTCTTCTTATTTATTGTCTTATTTATTGTTTAAATACATGTGTAATAATTCCATTAAGATTGTCCATATTTAATAATATTAATAGATATAAAATTAAGAGTATTTTGTTCTATTCTACTTTATTGAAAAAATATTAGTTTATTGCTAAAGAATATAGTGAAAAATAAAGAGTAATAAGGTGTAAATAAGGAATATTTACAAGTGATTAGTCTTAAATGATAAATTATTTTTTCGTAATAATGAACAATTTAGATTGTAACAGAAGAGCAACGATTAAACAAATCGATGATATCACATTCAAAAAAGAAATACTTTTCTGTTTCCGTAAAATTTATCACTAATATATGAGCTCATAGGCATATTGTGAAGGGAAAGAAAGACAAACAAAGAGTTGTTGGATTGTTGTCAGGTGACTGCTGTGGAAATGGAGGAATGGAATGGTATTTAGAAAAAGGGAATTGTCAATTGATTTTTTTTTTGTAGATGAACTGAAAGAACCCAGTATATTTAGCCTACGGATCCTCTCCATTTCTTTTATATAAATTTACTGTAAATTTCGGAAATAGATAAACACAAAAAATGAAATAATTAATAAAAAATATAATTTTATTGAATCTATGTTAATAGGTGGAGTCTATATAATGTGTCTATTTCTCTCTTAACTTTAGGACAAAATTTATACAAGAAAATGTGGAGGATCCAAATCCGTATTTTTATTATTCTCCTTTCATAATTAGCTTAAAAATTCTAGAATGTTGTTAGATTTATTTATTTTTGTAATTTCTATTGTACTTAAGTATTTCTTATACCACCACTATTTTCAATAAAATTTTACTTTTACCGATAAAAAAATGGAAAAACTATAAAATGATGCATAAAATTGATAAAAATTATAAATTGGTTCTGTGCAGAAAAAAAAATTTATGCAAAAAAAAATTTAAAATTCTGTATAAATATTATAAATCAATTTATAAATATAATCATTTTTTTAAATCAATACGTAAATAAAAAAAAAAATCGAATAGGAATAGTAGTGTACACACATAGAGAGAGTCAGATTTCCGTGTTGAAAGAGTGTGTGGAATTAAATTGCCTATTTTTTTAAGGACTCTTAACTTACACGCAACATAAGTGACATCAAATTTGATGGGAGTATATAACTATGATGAGTCGTGGAATTTTTGTAAAAATTATATTTACAACAATAATAATAACAATAATATATTATACTTCTTCCAGATAATTGGACTATTTTAATTATACACAGTTATTAAAAAAAAAGTGATATATAAAAGTAAATGTTTGTGTATTAAAAATAATAATTATAATTATTTTATTTTAGGTGAGTGAACTGTTTATTGTGAACAGTCGTTTAAGAACGCGTCGACTTTTTAATCGTGGAGGGAGAGAGTAATATACAATGTGAAACTAATTTTCGTTTACGATCAATGAACTATTTGGAGTGGACCTAGGTTTAGTCAAAATTTTCTATTCACGTTTTTCAATATGTTTGTTAACTGATTGTCAATGAATGTACGTATAATGTGTATTCCCTCTATACACGTGTGTTACAATTTTTTGGGACCAACATTATATTAAATGATAAATATATTCAAATAATATATGTATATGTTAACATAATACAATTTTTTTATATATACATTAAATTTAAAATTATTTAAATAATCTATCATATAATATTTATTTGTTTATTGTATATATAAAATATATACAATTTACAAATG
>JAPKLY010000359.1:98087-119858 GCA_026898435.1 Prunella vulgaris | reverse complement strand
AGGACGAAAACTAAAGTCAACGAAACTTATAGGACAAAAAAATGTATTTTCCCTAATATGCACAATAAAATTCAACTAATATACATAAACACTATAAAATAAGTTATTACTCAATAATTAATTATTATAAACATACATAACAAAAATTATTCTATAAAACAAATAGATGTTACTATTGAGTTACAAGTATGTTACCTCAATATTTTCAAAGACAGAAGACTTCAAATCATCTTTATTCGGCACCCTGAAACATCCATTTCTTGTAACCGGATAAACATTAACAACAAGATCCACATCGCCGTATAAACCAGCATCAGACTCCTGCCTACACCGAGCATGCAAATTCACATCATCCCAGTGTTGAATCAAAGGGATAGCAGATGACAATTCTACACCTCTCCACTGAACACGGTGAAGATAAGCAATTTGAAGAATAAGCAAACATCCTGTAACATTATGAACACCATTCATCCGAACAGAATCCACACTTTCACACAACTTGTTAAAGACATAAGAACACCAATCAAGCTTTGATATATTGCTCACATCAACAACAACCTTCAAAATCCCAGGGTTACAAACCAAATGATTAGATGCAGGAGTAAACAATGAAGACATAACAAAATATACAAACAAATGCTTGAAATCATCACCACCATCCTTCAACTTCTTCCTAAAAATACCAGCAAGAGCCGTCAACTTCGACGAAGTTCTAATACCATACAACTCACTGTATTTCTAAAGCAAAAGATTAGTTTCACCACGATTAAAAATAGGAACATCACATCCATCATTCCTTGGTATCATGAAAATATCATGTACATCGTCTGGAGTAATAACAAAACTTCTCAAATGACCAACCGACAATCGCCAACTGTGAGGATTAAAATTATCAACAAGCCACTTAAGCATTGGATACCCACTAAGCCTTGTGAGATGCAAATTAAGTAAACCACAAAAACATATGCTTTTAACAAGTTCCCTTTGAGCACTGTTCAAACTTTGAACAAGCTAAAAAACAGAAGTAGGTCTGCTATGAGGAGTGAATCTGAAAATGAAAAAATATTAATAAATAAATGAAACATTGAAGGAAAAAATACAATATATATATATATATATATATATATATATATAGATAAAGAACCATACCTATTTGGTTGAGATGATACAGTTACAAGGGTTGTGCTCTTACTAGAACCATGCCTACGCCGCCTCTTAGATGGAGCAACATGACCTTTAATCAACAAAACAGGTGAATCACGTGCAAAGGACCGATCTGGTTTTTTTGCCCATTTTATAATCTGTAATACAATTGAACAATATTCATGTTACAAATCAATAATATACAGATTACTACATATCAGAAAATTATGTTACTATATAATAATATTCATGTTACTAATTAAAAAAATTCATGTTACAAATCAATAAAAAGCATTTTACAACACAATAATAATAAAACAGACAAAATTATATGTCACTAAAAAACAAAAGCTGTGCTACTAAACAAGAAAAAACTGTATTACTATTTATGTTACTATATAGAAATATTTGTGTTACAAATCAATAATATAAATGTTACAACACAATAAATAATAACACTGACAGAATTACATGTTACAAAAAAAAAATGTGTGTTACTAAACAACATAAAACTATGTTACAATTTATGTTACTATATAGCAGCAATACATGTTACTATATAGAAATGTTTGTGTTACTAAAAATAAAACACCAACTAAATAAAAAAACAGAGCATTAACATTAAGCAGAGCATCTAACACAAAAATTTCAAACAATACGAACATACATTTGAATAATAAGACATACAAAAACTCTTCGCGCACACATTGATCGACAAAAAAAGCACAATAAACAAGAGTTTAAAGCATACGAAAAGCTTTCAACAAAAATACGTCTGAACACAAAAACAAGAAGTATAGAAAACACAGAAACCCTAGATTTCACTTAGTAACATATTTTACTTTGAAACAATGGAAAAAACTTGAAACAAAGATGAAAATCTAACAAAAATACATTAAACTGCAAATATAGTGTCGAAAATGGTGGAAGAACCAAAGAAACACCGGAAACCGTCGTGAAACCGTCGCGAAGAAGAACGCGGGAACGAGAGATAAAACGAAACGAAAGAAAAGAAAGTGTGAAATCAGATTTTGAATTGATATATGAATAACCCATTTCCAAATTACCGGATCCGACTAAAATGACCAACCCGACCCGTGTGTTTATTATTTGACCCATTTAAGAATATGGTATCGTTTCACACCGTGAAACGTTTCATATAAGTTTTTGTGATTAATAATTTACGAAATGATCACATGCTTATCGGTGGTCACAAATTAACTTATATGCTCACTGCGAATGTGATAATGACACATAAGTATGGATGGGTTATTATTATTTTAAATTTTTATTTAAATTTGCTTATGCACCACTATTACATTCGGGTTAGACATATAAGTTTGTGTCCAGGATGGATATATGATATGTTTGCAATAATACTTGAATACATATTCAATTTACATCTAATATATCTTTAATAGTGATGGCATATATAAATACTTTGGTATCAAAATTGTTTCCAAAAAAAGCAAACCAAATTCAAGTTTTAAAGGCACAGTATATTCAATGAAACAGTTGAAACTATTTATATTGAAAAGTATGAACTGATTATACTAAAAATGTGAGTTAATATATTGAAAAATTTATACTGAAAATCAATAATAGTGTAAGCTTTTCAGTATAATTAATCTCCACTTTCTTTTATAATTAATATATTTTTCAATATAAATAATCTCAATAGTTAAGTGGGTGCATTCTAAACTAAATTACATATCAAATATTTACATTTCTATATATATATATATATTAGTACTTTATTTACCACAAGGTAAAATGATACTAGTAATATATTTATTCAAGATGTTTTTTCACAATTTCATTTTGCGTTCATCGAAAATAAGATTATATTTATTGTGTTTATATTTCTTTTATACAAAATATACTACTTGCATATTAATTTTTATATAAAAATATTATAAACAAAAAAAAAAAAAAGAAGGTTGGAACGAATATTATAGTATATGAAATTTGAAAAAGAAAGAAAAAACTAAAATGGAAAGCTCGAGCTAATAAATGAGGTCTAACCATGCGGCTTATAATAATTTGTTTCTGACAAAACATAATCGTGATCAAATTCACATATTTGACTTTTCCTATTTAGTATTATTAATTATTATGGATAAATTATAATAATAAATTCACATATCTGCAATTTTATCTAAGAAGAATTAAATTGTATTATATAATCTTCTTCTTTTTTAAAGTATTATAATTATAATCTTTTTAATGTTAGGAGATTTGCACATTTAATTTGGGATAATAATAGTATGTAATTTATGGCATATGGATCTTCTGATTTAAAAAAAAAAAGAAAAGGAAACGCAAGAGAGAAAAGTCAATTTCGTAATTATTAAGACAAAAATGTACGGAAAATCAGATTCCATAGTTAAATTTATTTATATTTTATAAATACATTTTAATAACATTACTTGTTTTATTAAAATATTTACTAATTCGATAATAATAACTTACAATAGAAATAAGGGTGACTTACATACGAGTAAGTCTCTTGTGCACCAGTTACACCGTGCAACTCAAGTTCATTTTTAAAAAGTTGAACAATTTATTACTAAAAAGTTACACAAATTATTACTGAAAAGTTAAACCAGTAAAGATACATTTTTCGATAATAACATGTGTAACTTTTCAGAAATGAACTTGAGTTGCACAGTGTAACTGGTGCGTACAAGGCTAAGCCCTTACATGTTGGTTCAAAAAAGTGATTATATTTACACATTGGTTCACAATATTTGCACAGAAATGTAATTTTTTTCTGCATAGAATCAATTTGTAATTTTTGTTAATTTTGAAAATTATTTTATAATTTTCTCTAGAAACAATTAATACGGAAATGATAGAAATTTCTATCCAAAATATTTATTTAATGGTTGAGTTCTAAATGATGATGTATTTATTCATTTGTTGGGGTGAGAATTAAAGTGTGGATAACATAATAATAGATGTTGCAAAAAAAGAGATTATATTCCTACTTTATGCTAATTAATATTTTCTCCAATAAAGCCCAAGTGGTGGCATATACTCTTGAAGAAAATGCAGAGTTGACTTTAAGAATGTAAAATCTAATATAAGTTATTATGAACATAAGATATGATATTGTGAATCAGATCATGTGAATTCTTTGTTCTAAAGTAATAATCTCTTTCCAATTTTGAATAATTTGTTTTTTTTAATGTTACATTAATTTTTTAAAATAAAGTAAGTATTTTTCTTTTGAAAGGAAAATAAAGAAAGTATTATAAATTTTTTATGTAATAATTACCGTAGAACATTTCTAAAAAAAAGTGTAATAATTAAGAGGGAATGAGATTTTTTTTTTATATATATTAGTACGTTTTGACTTACGAATCATCACCTGAAATATATAATTGCATATGTTAATCCATCTAAAAGTTATTGAAATGTGAGATTTCCTATATTGAATAGTATTACCACGTTTTACTGAAATTTTTGTCTTACATAAAATAAAATACGTAATACATAGTATTAGTCAATATAAAATAAGATTCATTATACATAGTTAAAGCTGTTATACGAGCCGAGCGCGACCGAGTAGTGCAGACTCGGCTCGGCTCGTTAAGAAAAGCGAGCGATCAAAATCGAGCTCGGCTCGACTCGTTAAGTTACTCGAGCTCGGCTCGACTCGACTCGTTTAACACATCGAGTCGAGTCGAGTCGAACCTTAACGAGCCGAGCCGAGCCGAGCCGAGCCGAGCTCACTAGCAGCTCGTTTATTTTAACAGCTCTATACATAGTATTAGTAAATCTCACATAAGTACCATTTGTAATTCATCAAATATATCCGTGTATGTACTCGAATGCATGATATGCATGTGTATTTTAATTTTATTTTTTAATTACAGTAACACGTTGAACTGTATATATTTTTTAAATAATTTACTTATTAGAATATTATTGCTTAATTTTTGAGACATTACTTATTATTACTTAGAGTAATATTTTTAAATCCAAGTGTATATTATGCACTTGAGTGCATACAAAAATCACTCTCAATTATATATATATATATATATCTATATTGTATATATAATATTGCTTTAAATTATTTAATGAATATGATATAATATTTCAAAATTATTTTCACATTTTTTTTAACGTCTGAACATTACTTTCACATTTTAAATAAGACAACAACTAATATTTACAAAAGTCAGTAAAAATGATTTTTAAAAAATTATTTTTAAAGTTGGGTATGTGCGATGAAATATACTTTAAAATATGCAACCAGCATTCGTTTATGCTTTTACTTTAGATAAATTTCAATTTTCTTAAAAAGATATATATAAATGTGGAAGAATATCATTATACATGATGATATTCAACGGCAAAGGCATCATGAAATGAAATAAGTGATGTTTATAAATTTAAAAAAATTTATAGAAAAATAAAGGCATATTGATAAATGCATTATAGTACGGCATATGACATCCAAATCAGCATTCCACCGTAGGGGTCACAATTGCAAATTGTAAAATATCACAAGTGGTGCCTTTTGACTTTTCATTTTCTAATTAATTCTTAATTTTCTATAACCCCTCCCTCTAAACAACTCTTATCAAACCCACATATATAATATATTTTGAATGACTTATTCTTGTATGCATCAATTACACCGTGCAACCCAAGTTCATTTTTAAAAAGTTACATAAAATACTACTGAAAAGTTATACAGATTATTACTAAAAAATGTATTTTTAATGGTGTAACTTTTCAATAATAATTTGTGTAACTTTTTAAAAATGAACTTAAATTGCACCGTGTAACTGATGCACAAGAGACTTACTCTCTATATATAAAATAATTGAACATATGATGAAATGTAGAATTAGATTTATTTTTTAAAATACAACACTAAATTTTAACTGAAACATGATGAACGTTCAAAAATCTTAGTACATATGGGACCTTTTCATATTTAACAGATTTTTTTTAACGGACAAATTTCGTTTTAAACTAGTAATTTTAAATCGCGACATTTTAAAAAAAAATTACTCCCTCTATTATCTGATAAATTTGAATTAGGGTGTCTCACTTCTAATTTTTTTTATTAATGGACAAAAAGTATTACTCCTCCAGTCTACCAAATTTATTTCCATTTGTGTAGCATGAGTTTTAAGAAAATGGGATAGAGTAAGAATATTGTAAAATAATTATGTGGTTCACTAGAGAATTAAGTGATAATAAAATACTATTTTCTAAAGGAAGAATGAGAATAAATTTGGAAACAGACGAAAATGGAGAGTGGAAATAAATTTGGGGAATATAGGTATCGCGGAGATTTTTTTTTAATGTGAAATTTATTTGGAAAGTAAAAAAATGATGGAATATTTTATCTTCTATTTTTAGTTATATATATTAATACCCACAATAAGTAGGCAATAATTTTATATTTAATCTTTTACAAAATATAATAGAAATAGTGAGGAATCTAAACCTAAAAACAACTCCACAAGTATGAATAGTGTTCTCTATTCCATTCCCTTAAACATCACGCGTACAAGAAAAGAAGAACATATACATACACATATACATACAACCTACTATTTCTTATTCATAGTCAACGCCCCTCACCTCACCAAAAACCATAAGCATCGAATAATAAATCTGATTTTCAATCTCAACCCCCGCCACCCCTTCTAAAGTCAACTCTCTCTCTCCCTTCATTTATCTCTCATCTCCATCTCTCTCTCTCTCTTCTTCAAATCTCACACCAAACCGTGAACTTTCAACTCCAACCCTCGCAACCCCTCTGCTTAATTTTCCGTCTCTAGAGAGGGAAAGAGAAGAAATTGCAAAAAAATCGAGTCTTTTCAATGGGAAATGGTATAGGAAAGATTAATCTGTGTTTCGCCGGCGACCCGGGCGAGATTTCCCGGCGGCGGAACGACGTCGTTGTGTGCTCATCGGACCCTCTCGATGAGGGGCTGGGTCACTCCTTTTGCTACATCCCGCCGGACCCACTTCACAAAATCCAATCTTTGGAAGACTCCGCCGCCGCCGTCGCCGCCCCACAGACGACGGCGTACAGGACAATCTCCGGCGCCTCCATCTCCGCCAACACCTCGACGCCTCTCTCCACCGCCTACATAAATTCCTCCTCAATCGACAAAGCTTCCGCTTTCGAGAGCTCCAATTTCTTCTCCTCAATTCCCCTGCAGCCAATTCCCAGAAACTCAATCACCACCGTCAAATCGGGCCCGATTCTGAGGAACTCGGGCTCTATTTCCGGCCAAATCGAGCGCGGGTTCCTTTCGGGCCCGATAGAGCGGAGCTTCATCTCCGGCCCGCTGGAGAATCAGTTCGATCAATTGCAGAGGTACAGGCCCAAATCGAAGAAATGGGGCCTAATCAAGAATTTGAAAAAGGTGATTTCGAAATCGTTTTGGGGTTTTTCTAAAGAATTGACGAAAAGTATTAGTGTTGATAACGAGCATCATAATAATATTGTTGTTAGTGGGAGTAACAGTGGAAATAGTAGCACAGTCACTAGTAACACTTTGAGCACAGATATGAGTTTAATTGATGAAAGTGACGATGTTGGTAATGAATCTTTCAATAGCCAAAATGTGCAGTGGGCCCAGGGCAAGGCTGGGGAGGATAGGGTTCATATTGTTGTTTGTGAAGAACATGGATGGGTTTTTGTAGGAATTTATGATGGATTCAACGGCCCTGATGCAACTGATTTTCTGTTAAACAATCTCTATTCCAATGTCTTTAAAGAGCTCAAGGGTTTGTTGTGGTGTGAGAGTAATTCGGACAATGGCTCGACCATTATGTCCAAGAGTTTAGATTGTAAAGAACGTGTGGAGCTCGATAGGAAATTGAGGGAGAGATTGAGCAATTTGGGGCCTGATGGGAATGTGATGACAGTTAATCACTTGGGGGTGTTGAAAGCCCTGTCCGAGGCCTTGAGAAAGACGGAGGCTTCGTATTTGGAGATAGCCGACATGATGTTGATGGAGAATCCGGAGTTAGCTTTGATGGGGTCGTGTGTTTTGGCGATGGTGATGAAGGGAGACGACGTTTATTTGATGAATGTTGGGGATAGCAGGGCGGTTTTGGCTCAGAAAAAGGACGCTGGCAAGGCGAAGAAGGACTGTGAGGAGTCGCTGTACGGTTATGAATACGAGACCGTTCATCAGTTGAGTTCGTCTCAGCTGACAATGGATCATAGTACAGATGTTAAGGAGGTAAAAAACTTATTTGATTATGATTGGATATTGTTTTGTGGATTCTCTGTTTGGTGTTCTTTGCTTTAATGCTTTTTCATCGTTTCAGGAAGTGAGAAGGATTAGAAACGCGCACTCGGATGATCCATCCGCGGTCATGAATGATCGGGTGAAAGGTTCGTTGAAGGTGACTCGAGCATTTGGAGCCGGATACCTCAAACAGGTAAAAATCCTGTTTCTAAACTTTGCTTTATGAACTCTTAGGCGAAGTTTTATGTGTACCAGTTTTACGGTGAAAGGTGTTTAGTTGTTTACGCTGCAAAACTGTTTTACGTAAGACGAGCTCTGAATCGTGCATGATATAGGTCGAATATGGAAATTTGAATCCGATTTATTTCCTTTTTTGCAGCCCAAATGGAATAACGCGCTTCTGGAGATGTTCAGAATCGACTACGTTGGATCTTCGCCCTACATTACATGCTCGCCGTTTCTTTGCCACCATAAATTAGACCCGAAAGACAAATTCTTGATCTTGTCATCCGACGGCCTCTACCAATACTTCACCAATCAAGAGGCGGTTTCAGAAGTCGAGACGTTCATGTTAATGTTCCCCGAGGGAGATCCAGCTCAGCATCTCGTGGAAGAAGTTCTGTTTCGTGCTGCCAAGAAAGCAGGTACGGTTCTAAAAACATCCGAAACACACACACACGCACACGCACACGAAAAACTCTCTCTACGTATGTCATAAATCTAACGTTGGTGATTTGAAACGAGTGCAGGAATGGATTTTCGCGAACTTCTCGACGTCCCACAAGGGGACCGACGGAGGTACCATGATGATGTCTCGATTATCATTATTTCTTTCGAAGGAAGGATATGGCGATCATCGGTGTAGCTAGCTCTAGCATTAGGATATAGATACATAAAAAAACTGGAAAATAGTTAGAAAGTTTAAAAAGAGTTTGAAGATCTGATAGAATATTGTGTGTGTGAGATAATGTGTGGAGGTTGTAAAATGTTGATGAGTAGGAATGTGATCATATAAATACAGAATTTTGTAACTTGAGGTGATACATTCTTCTTCAAGAATTGCCCTTCAGACAGTGATGATCAAAGTCTAAATAGATAGGCCAACTGGTCTAATTCTTTTGTTCTTAATTTGCATCTGCAAAAATTTTTTTTTTTTTTTTTTGCCCATACTACATTTTGTATGATAGTTTTGCTTCTTTTTGGGACATTATGTACACTTCAATAAATGCTACACCTGTCGATTCGTCATTAGTTCAGCCAAAATTTATTTTTGTCGATTCTGTAGTTTTGCTCGCACATGGCGAGATGTGATTAGTAGGTCTATCGATAGTTTTGCTTCTTCCTGCGCTTTTCGGAGGCATTCAATACGACTGTGCTAATGCACACGTACCAAATAAGACATCATGTACACTTCTGTAAATGTTATACTTGTCAATTCGTCGATAGTTCAGCTGAAATTTATGTTTGTCGGTTATGTAGTTTTTGCTCTCACTTGGCGAGATATGTTTTGTTGATCTATCTTTAGTTCTGCTTCTCCATGTGCTTTTCGGAGGCATTCAATCCGTCTGCGCTAATGCATATTTTTGGTACGCAGACAAATAAGACATTCTGTATACTTCCGTAAGTGCTACACTTGTCAATTCGTCGATAGTTCAGCCGAAGTTTATTTTTGTCGAGTATGTAGTTTTACTTGCACTTGGTGAGATATGTTTTGTAGGTCTATTGGAAGTTCTGCTTCTCCCCGCGCTTTCTGAAGGCATTCAATACGTCTGCGTTAATGCATATTTTTGGTAGGTTGATAAATAAGACATTATGTACATTAATTTCTGTAAATGCTACACTTTTCGATTTGTCGATAGTTCAGCGAAATTTATTTTTGTCGATTCTGTAGTTTTGTTCGCACTTGGCGAGATATGTTTTGTAGGCCCCGTACTGTTTGGAGACATTCAATACGTTTACGCTGATGCATAGTTTTGGTGAACGGATAAATAAGACGAGTAAACATGCTTTTGGCGGAGGGAGAGACTACTAAACGTGGAGCATTGGCGAGATGAAGAAACAAGTTTCTCCATCACCATCACACCAATCACCTAGTAAGTTGACCAATAGAAACAAACAAAAGAAGATTGCATGAGCCCTAAAAATAATTCCATGATTTGTTGGAGGATGATGCACATACAAACTGGGTTAGGTTTATAATAAATGCAAATAAATAAAATAGAAAAACATAAATAGTAAATAAAAAGATATAAATGCACAATCAAGTCAAGGTTCATGCAACTTTGTAATAACAGTAATAATGATAATAATAAATCAATAATTAATATAATAATTAGGGACAATTGCTTGTGGTTTAGGTGCCTCTGACATGTCCTAACTTCTATTTAATTTTAATTAAGGTTAGATACAAAAGTTTGGTCTGTAAAAATTTGGATTGTTGTCAGCATCAATTATGGAGGGGTGTTGTAAAGGATGGTGGTAGTTGCCCCCTTTTAATTTTAGGCCTAAATTGAAAACAACTACTAATCCATAAATATTTATTTTCCCTTTATTCTATAGAATATAGGATACAGTCTCTTGTATTACTATCATGTGTAATTATTATCACTGTATCACTGTTATAAAAATATACTTAAAATTTTAACAGTGATAATGTATATGCATAACGGTGATATGTATATAAATGACAGTGATACTTGAGAATCCAAATTCACCGTGAACTCAGGTTCATACAAGTTTTTGTCTAGAATATATTTGAAAAATTAAGAAAAAGGAAGAGTTGAATTTGGGTTCCTACATTTTGGGAAAGTAATTGAAATTTCTTTTCCAAAGTAGTTCAATTCTTTATTTCTTTTTATATTTCAATTTTAATATACCCTCGCTAGAATTAGACATGAACTTTTTAAAAAAAAAAACAAAAAACAAAAATATTGTTAAATATTGTGAATTCTGTTTACGAATAAGATAATTATTTATAAGTAAAGTCAATAAAATTTGTGTCATTAAATGATAACGAGCTCGATGAAAATAAATAATTATTTTTAGATGTGAATAAGTTTAATGGACGTTTTATTTAGAAAAGTAAGAATAAAATTGATGGACTTCGAAACTTGTTAAATTTAGTCATGTTTCAATTTCACAATATTTTAAAACAAAATTAAAATCAAACCAATTCTTGGTCTTTGGATAAAATAGTAGGCAAATTACTATGTGAAAATGACTAGTAATAATACTAAATATGAATGTAAAATTATTTGAAAAAATTTAAAATATCACATGTTTGAATAAGAATATCAAGGTTCACATTGATAGCATCAACAACCTGGTTAGGAGTTTTATATTATTGTCAAGTAGTAATACCAATAATTTATTCTTTTACTATTTAAATTATTTATAATAATAATATTTGATTTTTAAATATCAAATCGAAAAAAAAGTTAAAAATATAAAATATGAGTGATTTTTGTGTGCATCTAAGTATGTGACATGCATTTTGATTTGAAAATCAATTATAAAAATATCAGTTATCATGTGTTTTGAATCAATAGTACCACAAGAAATACTTAACAAATACACAAAAATTAATCAATAATACCGTAATAATCAATAATACTCCAAATGGCAATCAATAATTCCACAAGTAATAGTCAACAATATCCCATTATTTTTATTATATATTTCCAACTAAAAAATTAAAATTAAACTTAAAATTCAAATATATATCACGAATTTGAATGCATATATACTACAATTTGTAACCAAATATTTGTCCAACAATATTAAAAATCAAACAATTATATGAAAAAAAAAACCAAACAATTATATGAACCACTTTTATATAAACAATAATAATATTTGAATTTCTAGATGTTGTCAATAACAACAACCCCCTCGGGAAAAAATAAATAATAAATAATAATAACAATAATAAAATTTTGTAATTAAAACAATCAAACATTAGAAGATTTGGTCAAAATAAAATCATATTTAAAAATGAGTTGAGTTGTTGTACTTCCTATATTATAACCCCTACAATTGAACTTAAAAAAAGTCAAACTTACAAGCCTTTAACCCACCTTCTAAGAAGCTTATAATTAGTTCTTTAATATTTTATTAATTATAAAAAGGTTTGTATGAGTCAATTTTTTCACTTCATTTTAACTCTTTATCTTCTAGATAATTTTATAAAATCTTATTTTTCTGGTTTGCCACCTAAATTAAAAAAATTCTAAATGTGAAATAAAATATTAAAAAACACGTAATTGAAAAAATTTCAATATGAAAAAAAAATGAGGCATCAAATTTCTTGTAAAATAAAAAAAGAATGAATATTATATGTTAATTTTGATGGGTAGCAAAAATTAAAGATGATAAAATGACACAACTTTTCATCCTAAATAAAATAATTAATAGTATTACTTTAATAAAATTTTGCATGCACCAAATATGCAATACAATTCAAAAGTTTTTTTTTTTAAAAAAATCAGTGATTTTTACTCAACCGTTACAACTGACTACACTCATTTTGATTAACTATTTCTCTTTCTATAATATTTTTTCTAATAATTTCTCTATGCCGAAACCAACACATTTTACTGGATCTATTTTTAAAAAACTAAAGAAACGCTAGTAATATAATTATTATAGAAATAAGGAGTAATTTTAAATTAATATATTTTTTACCACTATTTTTAAAATTGATACAAAAATTTTGCATAATAAAATAAAAAAAAAATCAATAATAGAATAATATTTTTTTTTACGTAATATACCAACTTTATATAATACTAAAAAAAATATACCATTTCAAAATTTCCCCTAAAAACAACCATTTGTTCACCATATTAAAAAGCATAAAAGAAAATTAATTTTCGACAGATTTAAACCAAACCTCACCACAAATTTATCCTATATCAATAGGAGTCCGGATTCTTCCCATTTCTTTGTGTAAATTTCTCCTAAAATTAGGGGAGAGATAGACACAATATATAGAGTAGGATCATTATCATGAGTCCCATAAATATGTATTTTTATTAATTATTTTAATTTTGTGTTTATTTCTCTTCGAAACTCACAAAAAATGGAGGGGATCCGTGGGCATATCCGATAGGTGCATCAACTCTTCCTCGTTTTGACTTTTTCGAGTAACTAAATTTTAACAAAAAAATAAAGTCAACTCACACACCCAAATATTTTGTTAAGAAAATTTTCAATTTGTGTAGAATAAAAAAAAAAAAAAAAAAAAAGAAGAAGAAGAATAAAATCTGACATCAAAAGCAGTGTGTAGAAGCTGGGTTGGATCATAAAAAATTAGGTTGCAAGTCATTGTCACACTTCACCGATTTCTGCAATTAGATTATGTCATTTATTTGCAAATAGCCATGCAATTAACTATTTAAATTATTAATTATGAGAGTTGACCACTATTTATTTTCACTATATATACTTTGATAAAATTAAATACTCATCCTAGTCCAGGTCCCAATCCTGCAATTAATGTGTTTATACTTTATATTTTTCTGGTCACTCTTTTGTAAAAAAATAAAAAATTGAAATATTAAACAAAATGTAGGGTCTATTTTGAAACTTTACAAAACTACTTCTGAAATACTTTTTTTTTTCAAAAATTGTGAGAGGGAGTTTTTAAAAAACAAAGTTTTAGAAGTTGTTTTAAGAATTCTAAAATAGGCACATAATCAATTCACTGACAAATTTGAGTAAAAAAAATATAGTTTTAATCTTCCTTCTCCATTACTGTAGTTTTCTTAACATCCATCACCTCAATCACTGGACTAGGGGTGTAAAGCCGACTCGCGATCTACTCGTAAAAAGATCGAAATCAACTCGAGTTCAAGATTATAAATACTCAGCTCAAGAGGCTCGCGAGCCTAATCGAGCTTGCACAATATTTAATATTTTTTCATTAATTTTTTTATATATAAATAAAGCTGTCGAGCTCGAGTCGATCTTGAATTTTAGACAAAAAAAAAAGCTAAAATATATTTAATACTTCATTTTATTAAACTAATAAAATTATCGAGTCGAGCTGAACTCGAGTTTGTCGAGTTTTAGCCGAGTCGAGCTCGAGCTAAAAAAAATAAAGCTTGATCGGGTTCGAGTCGAGTTTCGAGCATTGCTTTCGAGTCGAGTTCGAGCTCAGCGTCACTCGATTCAACTCGATTCATTTACACCCCTACGCTGGACTGTGGCTTAACACGCCTTGAAAATAATTAATACTCCCTCCATTTTAGAAGACACTGCATATTTTTCTATTTTGATCCATTTTATAAAAAAATTGTATGATTAAAAATGAAAATTAGTTTAATAAATTATTTATTAAACTTCATTCTCACAGTACATATAATATTCATAAAGATATACTTATTGTATCCTCTTTCTTTTTTTGTGCCGGAAAATCCCCCAATGTAATCGAAGACTAAGGGAGTAAGTAGTACCACCCTGATCCATACAAAAATATGCACTAACTTTTGAACAAACCTAACAAGAGAAGTTAATTGCGGGAGAAATTTTGTAATACATTATCATATAATTGAAGGATGAATTTGATTGTGCATATTTGTAGTATTTTATTTAATACAAATATTTTGTTTAATATTGTGGATGTCATTTGAGTGGAGTTTATAGAGAGTATGAATTGATGGGAGTAATATTTCAAGAAAACATAGGTAAAGCAATGATATTTGAAGTATTCATAAATTAAGTGATTATATATAAGTGTAAAATCAATGAGACGTGAAATAATTAAGTGATGGTTGAATGATGAAAAAAAAATCAAATTATTTAAAAAAAAGATATAGAATGTCATATTTTTGGAGGACACGTAATATATAAAAAGAATTAAGATTTATAAGTTTCGTAATTTGTTCTTATTTTAAATTTGGTCCGCATGAATTGCATATTTTAATATTGGTCCTGTAAATTTAAAAATATTTCGATTTGACCCTCTTACAAACTTTTGAATATTGGTCCTGTAAGTTTGTAAAAATATCAAAATCAAAATATTTTCAAACTTACAGGGTCAATATCAAAATGTGTAATCCATGTGGACCAAGTTCAAATTAATGACAAATTGTAAGACTACAAAAACTTTAATCCCCATATAAAATTCATCTATAGTTTGTCAGCTAGAATCGATTAGAGTTCATAAATCTCAGATCTATGAATCAGATTCGTACTAAAAAGAAATTCAACGACACGTTACGAACAAATTTATCAGGCGAAATATAAAAGTTTCCCAGAAGAGCAAACCATATTGCAAAGTTGGATCCAGACAAAATCTGACTAATAATAGCAAGTTTACAACTATGATTACAGACTAGACTAAATAGTGACATCGGCTTTAATACAAGTGTAAAAAGAAAGAAAATGGAAGGAATAATACATTAGCTTGTTTGATTGAATCAAACTTAAACTGTAGATCCCATTAACTTTGATTTTTTCTTGCCTTTCACATACACATAAGCATGTGACTGAATCTAATCGAATCGAACACATTGTTCAGACTCGTTGAATTTTCATCAAGCTTTGCCAATCAAGCCTAAACACAAGTGGGACTCGATTTTTTTTTTTTTTTAACTTATCAAGCTCATGAATAGTTGAACTAAGTTCATGACAGGAAGTAGCATAAATAATAGCCAAAGGCATAATTGGAAAATACAGTGATTTCATAAATATAGAGCATGATCTGGCTTAAAAAAAAAAAAAAAAACTCACAGTGACTTCATTGTGGGAATCTGAGATTGTTGGCTCAAGCTGAAGAAAGTCGTGTTTTCTTTAAGCTGAGGAATTGCTGTGAGAATGGAGAACTGATAACAACCTTGTAATGATATTCATTGCATCACATGAATAGTGTAAAATCCTCGTGAACGCAAGTAGGATTGCAAGGAAAAGGACAATCAATATGCATTGCTGCTGCTCGTCCGAAGTACCAATCACCTACGGTTTCTGCAATTGTCTGTTTGACAAACAGCAAAGCACAAAGATCGATTTAGTCGTAATATGGGGGAGTTTTAATCAATTTAAATATTGATTCAAGCCAATATCATGAAAGCATATTGCATTCAACATAAAAGTAGACAGATTATTCGAAACAACCAATAACATATCATCCATTTTTTCCAAAAGTGAATCAGAATATGAATTGGAAACCATATTGAAGAGCAAGCCAGGATCTATGTATAATCACTAGAGCTCAAGCTTAAAATGAAAATCATGTCCATCAAAGTCTTAACTTGAATGGCATTGTCCCCTTTTGTGGGGGTTGATAAATTGAGGTGTTGTATAAACATCTTAAATCAGAAAGATAAGGACAATGATATATAGTTTAGTTGATATGATAATACTAACTTTATTGTTGATTCTGGGAGAAGTGGCTGAATGCCACGTGTCAGTAGCCCACGTCTGGCAGTGGACGAAACAAGAATTGATAAACATTCCCCCTTTCGGATTTTGCTGAAATTCACTGAGTGTCTTGAGCAATGAATTTCTATAACCTGCGTACATGAAATCTAATTATTTTCCTTGGAAGTTGTTAATTATGTTCAACATTAATTTATATTGAAATGAGTATTAAACTTATGTACAAAACATTAATTTGCATCAAAATGGGTACTGAACTTGCATGCTTATATCAGTATACCACTGATGATTTTCATCACAAAATTTTGCCCAATTTTTTATTGACTTCTTCTGCAATCACAATAATTTTCACGTTGGACCTCCAAATTCCATGTTGGATAAAATTAGGCGGAGATTTTGGATAGGAACACTGGTTATGCTGAAATATAAGTTTAGTAGTCATTTAGATGCAAACTGGTGTAATGGTTTTGCAAAATATGAATGTACGCAGTAAAACATGCCTACTAATATCATACCATGAAGTACTTTTAGCTGTTCGGAATCACAAGTCAAAATATTGAGCCTGCACCTATGCCAACTGCCACTGGGATCTGATGATTCAGGTACAAGTATATTTTGTATCTGAAAGAATTGAAAAAGATTTCAATGCATATACAAAATGTTACAAAATTTTAGCTTCAATATATAAATGTTACAAAAGGTTAAAAAGTTCATAGATAAGCAAATACCTGCCAATAATCATATGCTGGTTGGACGAGGAAAACAGGGGTCTTTATATTTCTTATGAATTCTTGAGGAAAGAAACACTGGCATGGGAAATGATAAGTCAGCCAAGTGATTTTCAGGAAGTTGAAGAAATAAAACGAACCTTTTAGTTATAGAAAAGAAAATGCACCTTGGAAGGTTCAGATCTAGAAAGACAATCACGATTCAAACTTTTAGTGATGCCCTGAAATCAGGTCAGGTAGTCACAAAAATAAGACTTAAATAAATTAACCTGTTCATCAAAATAAATGATAGCTATAATCGCAGATGCCAGAAAATTATTAGAAAGACAAGTAAGTTGGAACTTTAGATGCAGAAATTTGATGAAAACTGTGCAAAAGAAATCATATCATATACAAATAGGACAGGAAATTAACATGATATGAAGTAATAGAGTAACCTGGAGATATACGACATCATGATAAAAGGATTCTATGCTGTGATTTCCAGCAATATCATTCCTATCCACAAAAGCAAAAATGTCTCAGTTTAAACTGATGGCTCAAACAACATGATTATTAAATGAATAACATTTAATAAAAATTAATATATATTGTTGGCATTAGATTGAAGGCTAATAAGATACCATCCAATATACAGAAAAAGTTATCAAACTCCGCCCTTTAATCGACTTTTAAGGTTATTTCACACGGATAAAGAAAATCATTAAATAATAATAAAATATGCATGTACAATGTGACCTTATTGTCCTTTGTTTTGTATTAATATTTAATGTATATACTAGACAAAAATAAGTAGAGGGGCAAAACTGGAATCTGATCATTTAATTCTCATTGGTAAATGGTAAGTACAAAATGACTATAATTTGGAACACAATTTCTTCTCTTGCAAGCCAGTTAAAGTAGACAGAAGGGAGTAATTAGAAAGCCCATTCAGATGGGGTAAACCCAGTTAAAGCAGGCACGTACCCAGAAATAATTTAATCCCCTTTGCCATTGTTACATCATATGCGCAGTCGAAGATTCAACATACTTTATCAGCATGTTGTGAAGTAAATTATTATATTTTTGAGCACGCAAGCATGATCATGAGTTCTACCTGGCTGATGCCTACAGAAGTAAAGCATCTCAAAGTTGGGGCATACTGTTGAGAATGTATTTATACTTAGAAGCTCCTTCTTAAGTGTATTATACTACGTTAAGTCATGAATAAATTGCAACCAAAATGACTCTGACAAATGACTACTTCACTATTATTCAGAGCCACATAGCAGTGATAAGCCAAACAAAGTGTCAAGTATACAATTTTCAGAAAGGGTGAGGCTATTCACACCCCAATTTCTTCTTATACATACCCCAACATAGTCAAATTTAATACTACATGCTAAAATGATCAAAATTACCACTCCAAGAACTTAATTTCCTAAAAAATATCTTTAACCTTTATAGATATTGTATCTTTCCTATTAAGCTCATTTATCTTCTAACCTTTTCCTAAAAAGCGGTATGAAAGTCAAGGCTTATTTATTTCATATCAAGATTGAAATATTAGAGGGATTACAAGCTAAACATTAAAAATATAATAAAGCAGTATTTCTGATTATTTAAAGCCACTAGGAGGGTACTTTGTACTTTTTCTTGTAGTATCTTCGACCAAGTTGGGGTGTTCAATGAAAAATTAGGCATGAAAGCATAATTAAGAATAACCCACATGTATTACGTAGTAACTTGTATCAATATCTAATGTATGTGAAGTAAGACCTCTAGAGAGAGAGATAGAGACTTTAAAGAACATACTCTTGGAAGATAAACCCAACACAGCAAATAATACAGGTAGAAAAGAGTGAGAGACTTTAAAGAACATACTCTTTAAGAAAAAAGCCTGCATCCGCAAGACACTTCACATCTGCATCTTTTGGCAGGAGATCCCGAAAATCATCACAATGTAGAAGGATGGTTAAACCACCAGCAGAGCATCCTGTAAGGATTGCCTGTAATTTTCTCAAGAACACTCATAAATATTTAAGGAGGCTGATGGAGAGACAGAGCTGACACAAAATTGAATTAAGGAATATAAAAAACTTCACTCTACTAAACATTATGCCAAATCAATTGCATAATTGAAATGAAATATCGACACATTGCAATTATGCATTGCATCCGTAAACAATTAAAACACCAAAATAAAACATCAAATCATGACACAGCTGCTAGTCTAAAAAAAAAAGGAAAAAAGCAAGGACAGAAAGCTGACTACCCTTACCTCTTTAGCTTTAGACATTCCTATTGACAAGAACTCGTCCATAAGCGTGTTCCAGATACGCTGACCTCTAAAGAAAAGTTTTGTTCCGTTCTGGAGGATAAATGAATGGCAATGTATTCATATTATTTCATGCCTTCCAAAATCACCCTAAATCAGGTTGATGACTTACTATAAACTCATTATCTGGATGACTAGCAAATGATGATCCATCACAATATCGTACTTTAACCTTGTTCCAGTTGAAAAAATCTGACAAAGTAAACAGAAGCAAGCCCATTGGATCATCTATTTATTATTTATAAAAAAATTCGCAGTAGTAATATATTAGTAGTATAAACAGTGACATAGATTCAGTTTAATTTTGACGTAGAATTCAGTTTAATTCAAGAGCTATATGTAATGCAAAACACATACAAAGGTTCAAAACCCAAACAACATCAAAACAACTAAAGAATTGTCCAAATTGTAGGATAGGATGCTAAATGTTCATAATATACCAGGATTTTGAAGTGGATCATGACTCAAAATTCCCAAAAATTCAATTTGATTCTCCATAAAATTTGATGAACCTAGTTTCGTGTTCTTCCGAAAAGAACAAGATGGTTCATCGCAGCACCATCCTCCACCCTACATAGCAATCCAAAGTATTAATATCTATTCGATCGCCATATCAAAAATCCAATTTAGTAACAACTTATGCTAGAATATCACCAGCTAAATGAGAGTCCTAACTGATCAGATCATTGTTCAGACAATCACAAACCTCGATGTGAATAATCCAACTGTCAGAGCCAGATCCAAAACCCCTCCATAAATGATACCCAGGCAAGCTTCCATCCAAACAAACTGCAATTATTCCAAAATGAATCAATTCGAAATGATTTCTAGTATAAAGCAACTCGACTTTCAATTTTCCTGATAAACGTTAACAAGAGACAGCAATTTACAGGCGGAATTGTCCTGTGCTTTGGATGAAAGCGTCAACGGCACCCACACTGAATCCATTTCTGAATTTGTATCTGTTTTTGTGGACGAACGCCATGTTGGGAACGGAGAGAGAATGAAAATGAAAATCAAGAATGCGGTGGCGATGGTCCATTCCCTCGTCGATAATTTGGGCCACCGCCGCCATGATAAGCAGGCGTCTGCGGCGGAGCTAGGAAGTCCATGTTGAGCAGCTACCATTGGATTGAAGAAAGTGTGGAACTGATACGCCAATCGCTGATCGGAGAATAGCCGGAGTTTGGTGGCTCTGGGTGGTTGTACCTTTGGGTACTACAGCTACGACAGATGACTCCATTTTTAAGTAGGGGTGGAGCAAATATCGAAAATACCATTATACCGTACTTATCATACCGAAAAATATCGAATTTATTGAAAATTTCGGTATACTAAAAATTTCGGTACGGTATCGGTATAGAATTTTAAAATTTTCGGTATACCCGTATATACCGAAATACCAAAATATTTTCGGTATAAACCGGTATACCGAAAATATTTCGGTATACCGGTATATACCATTTTGGTAATTTAATATTAAATTTATTTTTATTTAATTAAAATTATACTTCAATTATTTCGGTATGACAGTATATACCGGTATGGGCGGTATGCCGACATAGTCGGTATTTCGGTATGGACCGGTATTTTGGTATAGATCGATATATATCAAAATATCGGTACGGTATAGTATACCGAAATTTTCGGTACGGTATGCGGTATGCATTTTTGGTATACCGAAAATTTCGATACGGTATCGGTATGCAAAAATGCATACCGAAAATTTCGGTACGGTATATGGTATGGGCGGTACGGTACGGTATGGTACGGTATGCCACCCCTATTTTTAAGTTCGTTGTCTGTTTAAAGGGATAAATAATGGGTGGACTGTATATATCCAAATTCCTCTCGATATACCAATCACTAAAGATATATCCCATTTAAAATAAAAAAAATTAATCTAAAATATGAAATATATTCTATATTTTACTGTAATGCCTTTTTAAATTTTTGACTAAATTTT
>JAPKLY010000359.1:85895-97987 GCA_026898435.1 Prunella vulgaris | reverse complement strand
TATATATATATATATATATATATATATAAACACGTTCTTCCTCCCATCTCTCTCAATAACCACTCTCTTCTCTTCTCTTCTCATCTTTTATGTTCACGTATTTATGTTCCTCATGCCAGGTAATAATTTATTAATTTTGTTCTTTGCTAAGTGCCCACCAAATTGCAATTCATTTTAAGTAAAGTGGACATATCGAAATAATCGCAAATAGAATTCTGAATTTAGATTAACTGCCCATATCAGATGTTTCTTTAAATTCAGAAAATTAATTAAACAAAATGAAAATCAGGAGATGAGATGTATATCACGAATTTGAATGTATACAACAATTTGTAACCAAATATTTGTCCAACAGTATTAAAAATTAAACAATTATATGAACCACTTTTATATTGTCACGCCCCATTTTTTGAAAGTTACAATTTTTAAATTAAAGGGATTTTAAGAAAATAATTTAAAGGGATTTTAATAAAATTGAAATCTTAAAGAGAAAATACATTAAGAAAATTAAAGGACCAAACATACAAACTACATAAAAGCCATTGAATTTAATAATAAAACAGCTGAATTTTTAAATTAAAAACCAAATTTCTAGACTTGTAATAAAAGTATATTTGAGAGTCAAACTTAAGCTAAGAATTAATTTACTATGTTTTGAAAGTTATTGGACCATTTCATAAAAAATATTTTAAGTCACAAGTTGTGTAAAATTAAGGCGACTTACTTTGCAATAATATAAAATTTGAAGATAATGTCCCATAACTTAAAAAAAAACAATTTTAACTATTTACTGAAAAGAAATCCAAAGAGTTTCAAACATATACTTTTTATCAAAATTGGTATCATAACTCTAATAAAATACACCATAAAGAAATTTATCTTATGAAAATAATATTAAATTCTAACGTGTACAATACTTATCTAATCAATTAAAAAAATATAGTACCACAAATCCAAAATTAGGAAAATTAAAACTTCATGCATGCATTATCCTTTATCATAATATTCAATGTCTAGGCATTCAAACTCTAAACATATATTACCTTAAAAGAACATTTTGACAAATCATTTAACTAATAATAATTAGTCGCAATTTGATAAGCACAACCGATCACAACACCACTCCACGCCGCAACCCATCATCTCTAGAAATATGAAAATATTAATTGAAATGAGGTGAGCAAAACAACAGACTCAGTGGGAGAAAATAGTTGTTCGCAATTAAGAAATCGATAAACTTACGAGCATCAATACATATCATGCAAGCTGAAAGTTCTCGTCACACAGACTATCTTCATGAAAACATTTTCGTCACATAAACATTGCTCGTCACACAGACTATTATTTAAAATTCAAGCATAACATGTATATTCGCAACATAAGCAACACAATAATTTAAAAGAAAACAGTGAACTAACCCCCATCTTTGATTTGATGGATTTTTTTGTAAATAATTCGTGCGTGAACAACGAACGGCAGAATCCTAAAATCCACAATTTACTCCGGTTAAACCGAGCAAGTCTCACGACCGATCTCCATGAACCAAAAGAGTGCGTAATTAATTGAGTTAATTCTAGTCAGTTACAAACCTATTCTATTAACACCAAAACAAAATGCATCGGTTGCTTATGAGATTAAACGCCCTAAACTTACTTCCTATAAATTAATAACATTCAAAATCGAAATTTTAAACGCCCAAAAACTCAATTTCTAATTTAAAACCACAAAACTAAAATCGGAATTAACACTCTTAAACCTGAAATAAAAATAATTGAATTTTATTTAATTCGAAGTATTACATATATAAACAATAATAATATTTGAATTTCTAGATGTTGTCAATAACAACAATCCCCTCGGGGAAAAATAAATAATAATAACAATAATAAAATTTTGTAATTAAAACAATCAAACATTAGAAGATTTGGTCAAAATAAAATCATATTTAAAAATGAGTTGAGTTGTTGTACTTCGTATATTATAACCCCTACAATTAAACTTAAATAAAGTCAAACTTACAAACCTTTAACCCACCTTCTAAGAAGCTTATAATTTAGAATTTTTGAGCAAGTCTCTTGTGCATCAGGTGCACCGTACAACTCAAGTGTATTTTTTAAAAAGTTATACTATTTATTACTGAAAAGTTATACAAATTATTACTGAAAAGTTACACCATTAAAGATACACTTTTCAATAGTATTTTGTTTAACTTTTAAAAAATGAACTTGAATTGCACGGTGCACCAGGTGCATATAAGACTAAGCCTATAATTTTTATTAATGGAGTAATGTATTGTGTGAGAATGGTTCATATCATGAACCACTTTTTAATAAGACAAAACAAAATTAAATATAAATCTTATACTACCTCCGTCCCGGGTCTTTCTTCAAAAAGACCAGGGCACGCGGATTAAGAAAAAAATAGAGTATGTGAGTGTAAAGTTAATTAATAAAATATAAAAAATGTACATTATTGACTTTTGTGAGTGTAAATTATTTCCTTTTTAAGGTATGTAGAAAGAGTTGGGACGTCCCGAAATGGAAAAACAAGAAGAAAAAGTTGGGACGGAAAGAGTATAATAAAAGGAAATTGGTTCCTAGATGAACACTTTTAACAAATTTTGTTGACAGGTCACAACATCTTTTTTATTTACTCCTAGCCCAATAACTTACATGTCATAGACTAACCACCCCCACGCCCCCACCCCACCCCACCCACACTATACACCACATGCCCCTACCCCACGTATACCACCTCCACACTCCACCCTCCCACCTAGAAAAAAGAACCTCACTCCATAATTTTTGTTTTACATTGTCAAATCAATTTTAATTTTTTTTCAAATTTTAATATATTATACACATTGTTAGTTTTGAAAAACACTAGTTTCATAAAACTTATGGTGAATCAAAACAAACAAGAGATAGAATAATAAATAATCGAGATAAAGAGATTGAAAACACCGGGTTCAGAACTGCCCCTTTACGGTTCCGGTGAAGTATCCCACAGTGCTTGGGAACGGACTTAACGTCCTTCACACATACAAATCTTTATCTCGGTAGCAAGACCCTCTCTCATTCTTTACTACAGTACCACGAACTGTATTGTTGACCACACTTAACAACAAAGGAAGAACCCTTTTATATAGTGGGAGTGAACCATGATTTCTGGCCAATTAAGCCATAATTTCCGGTGAGGGAAAAAAAGGTAAATCATGGTCAACAATTTGATATGAGGGAGAGATGGAAAGCTGCACGAGATTAGAGATTTGGTGTGGGATTAATTGATTGCTATCAATTACCAATGGTCAAAGATCAAGTGGACCAAAAATAGATGGACACAAAAAAGGAAGCCAACCATAATTATGGGGCTACACAGTATTGGTCCAACAAAACTCCACCTTTTTTGATCCATTCCCGCCGCACCATCATTTCACAATAATGGAACTCGGGGTCTTACTTTCATCATTACCCATAAAACCTGCACAGGCAATCAATGACAAAACTATATGTAGTGTGGGGGTGGTCATGGCCCCCCTAAAAAAAAAATTTCCACTAACCATATCTATATATATATACACACATATATATATATATATATTTTTTTTTTAAATGAATATATTATAATTGGTAAACTTGTAAAGAATAGTGCTGAAATTTGTGATAAAAATAAAGACATTGACCCAAATTGACTGCTACTCTTCTTAAATAAAATTGACCCAAATAAAAATAATTAATGAAAATATAATATATCATATAATTAATTATTATATATATATTTAATATATAATATATTTTTATTTTTTAAAATTTAATTCTTTCAAATTTTATTTAGATTTGATTTTCTCTTTAATTCTCTCATTTGTTTCCTTTTTTCTTTTATATTTCTAAAAAAAAAGAATTAACTTTTCTATTGTTGGTGAAGTTTCTTTCATCTTAATTAATTTTTACTCTGTTTTATCAATAAAAAATAATAAAATAAGAGTATCATCTCTCATATTGTCACATTTGTGCAACATAGATCATTAAAAATTGTAATGAATTTTTGTCAACTATACATATTTAAAAATTCTGATGCAATTATTGTCTATCATCATCTTTTGAATGATATTTTTATATAATCATATATTTTTTGCACTAATTTTATTTTATTAAAATTTTGTCTTATGATTATTTTTAGATGTATCACTGTTTATTAGTCTATCATATGATAATTTTTAGTTTGTTCAATTTTTATTAATTATGAATAGTTCATTATTTCTTTTGGCCCCCCTCACAAAATAATTCTGGTTCTGCCCCTGCAGGCAACAAACTGTTAGTAGTACAGGCTTCTAGCCAACCTGCACACTGAAAACACACGTATTAGCACAGGTTTTAAACAAATAATTTTTTTTAACATATAAGAGATTGCAAAAAAAAGGTAAAAAACACAATCTCCTCCCAAGCACGATGATTCAATCAATAGAATCAAAATTCAGCAACTTCATGCATGACTTAAATTTTTCTAGGCTCAAACATTTAGTGTCCATATCAGCTGGATTCTTCTCAGAAGCAATTTTTATAAGCTCAATTATGTCTTTCTCTATGATGTCATGAATGAAATGAAATCTAACATCAATATGTTTTGTCCTATCATGAAAAATAGGATTTTTACATAATTGGAGAAAAATGGACTATCAGAATAAACAACTACTTTCTTCTTAAGTAAACCAATTTCAGTGATCAACCCTTTTAGCCAAATAGCCTCTTTTACAGCTTCAGAGATAACAACATACTCAGACACAGTTGTAGACTGGGCAACAACATGCTGTAATTGAGATTTCCAACTAATACAAGAGCCACACAAGGTAAAGACATAAGAAGTAGTTGATTTCCTATTATCTCTATCATTGGCATAATTTGAATCCACATAACCCACTAAATTCACATCATTAGCAGATATAGGAAATTTAAGACCAAGTGCATAGTACCTTTCAAATACCTGAGGAGCCATTTCATAGCCTCCCAATGAGGCTTACCCGAATTTGACATATATAGGCTTAGACAACTTATTGCATATGCAACATCGGGCCTATTAGATACTATTAAGTACATAACCGATCCAACAACATTTGAATAAGACACTTTAGTCATATCATCAATTTCAGAATCAGTCTTGGAGCACTGATCCCTACTTAGCACAAAATGAGCAGCTTGAGGCACATTAATAGATTTAGCACTAGTCATGGAAAACTTTTCCAAAACCTTTTCAACATATGAAGCTTGATTCAATAATAGAGTGTGCATGTTCATATTTCTATCAATGTTAATGCCAAGAATTTTCTTTGCATCACCAAGATCCTTCATTTCAAAGTTATCACATAAACTTTTTTGGACATGCTCAATAGTCTTTAAGCCAGGGCTTACAAGTAGCATATAATCAACATATATGAGCAAGAAGAAAGGAATTTTTGTATCATCTTTGAAATACAAACAGGGATCATAGGCACTTCTTTTCAATTTCAAAGATAACATGCAAGAATCAAATCTCTTATTCCATTGTCTCGGGGATTGCTTTAAACCATAAAGAGATTTTTTTCAAAAGGCACACATGATTAGACAATTTAGGATCAACAAATCCCTCACGCTGCTTCATATAAATATCTTATCCAAATCACCATGCAAAAAAGTTGTCTTAACGTCCATTTGTTTCAGTTCCCAATCAAAATGGGCAACCAAAGAAAGCATAATTCGCACAGTTGTAAATTTTACCACATGAGCGAATATTTCATTATAATCTACCCTCTCTTTTTGAGTAAATCCCTTAGCCACTAGTCTAGCTTTGTATCTGATATTATCAACCTCATTCTTAATCTTATACAACCACTTGCAATCAACCAGAGAGCAATTAACAGGTTTAGGAACAAGAATCCAGGTTTTATTTGCATGCAAAGAGTTCATTTCATCTTTCATTGCATTAATCCACTCATGAGATTTATCAGATTTCAAAGCTTCCCGATAAGTTTTAGGCTCATTATCATTTAACTAAAAAACATGAAATGCATGAGTGTCCACATAATAGTCATTAAATCTTTGGGGCATCTTAACATTCCTTCTAGGTCTGTTATTAGCTCCACCTTGCACATTATCATGAATATTCTCAAAATTATCAGACATATTATGCGACTCATTATCAACATTCTCAATAACATGCTCATGCTCATCAATATTCTCACCAATAGCAGTTTCAAATTTAGGCATAACATGCTCCACCTCATTTTGATAACCATGTAAAGGCACATAAGCAGGTAAACAAGGAAAATCATGCTCATTGAAAGTAACATCTCTACTTATGATTACCTTATAACCATGCTCATTCATAGACCATAATCCATAGCCTTTAACACCATCAGGATAACCAAGAAATAGACATTTCTTAGCACGAGGTTCAAGCTTGTCAGATTTTTTATGAACAAAAGTGGCACAACCAAACACTTTAAGGGTAGAGAAATCAATTTTCTTACCATAGAACACATGTTCGGGGTATTTTCCATTCAAGGGCACAGATAGGGATCTATTTATCAAATATGTAGCGGTACAAACAGCTTCACCCCAAAAACTTTTAGGAAGGTCAGAAGTGGCAAACATGCTTCTAACTCTTTCTAACAAAGTACGGTTCATTCTTTCCACAACACCATTTTGTTGCGGATTATAAGGAACAATCATATGTCTTTTAATACCAAATTTTGCACAAAAATCATTCATTTGAGTATTGCAAAATTCCAAACCATTATCAGTTCTAAGAGTTTTGATTTTCTTACCAATTTGGTTTTCAATAAGAGTTTTCCAATTACTGAATTTTGAAAACACATCAGATTTATTTTTCATAAAAAAAACCCAAACTTTCCGTGAGAAATCATCAATAATAGACAAGATATACATATTTCCACTTTGAGTAGGCTCACTAGCACGTCCCCATACATCAGCATGTATATATTCAAGCACATCTTTGCATTTGGAATTATTGGGGGAGGGAGAAACAGGAAAAGACACTTTATGTTGCTTGCCAAGAACACATGCATCACAAAAAGGTAATTCAGAAATTTTATCAGCACCGAAAGAACCTTATTTTTGTAAAATTTCTAGTCTCTTACTGCTCATGTGTCCTAACCTTTTATGCCACAAATCAGTTCTATCTTCTTTAGACAAATTAGCAACATTTGGAACCACAGGTTTAGCACAATACACATATAAATTATTCATTTTCTCAGCTTTGAAAATCACAAGATTACCTTTCAAAATTTTCATATAACCTTTTCCCCACTTACCTTCCAAACCATCTTCTTCCAATGCAGCACAAGACATAAGATTATTGCAAAGAGTAAGCACATATCGTACATCTTTCAATGTATCTGAAACACCAGAATCAAAGTTCAAGGAATTAGTACCAACACCAAGTACATCACATTTTTTATCATTTTCCATAGACACATAACCATTTTGAATACTATCAAAAGTGGTAAATAACTCTTTAAAAGGAGACATGTGATAGGTGCAACCCGAATCAATAAGCCAATCATGTTTGTTCATGTCAATAGAATGCACAGAGTTCACACTTGGTTCAGTAACCATGTAAACATCACCATAATATTCTTGACCAACAGCCACATTAGCATGCTCATTTGATTTTTCTTGTCTTTCTTGTTGGTTTTTAGGGCACTCTTTAATCATATGATCAGTTTCATGACAATAAAAGCACTTACGAGTCTTCGTTCTAGACTTAGACCTAGCTTTATGAGTATCACCATGGTCATTGTTTGAAGACTTTTTATTTTGAGTGCTAGTCTTACTTCTTCCCCGTACATGCATGATTTCACCCTTTCCATTACCCCCATTTTGCTTTAAGTCCTGTTCTTTGCTACGCAGACCATTTATGACAATGTCTAAGGTGATATTATCTCTACCATATTTAATAGCAGATTTTACATCACTATAAGAATCAGGAATAGCATTCAAAATCACAACAGGGGTATATTCATCAATTTGTTTATCACCAGTTTGCTTGATATCTTGTATCAATTTTGTAAAATTATCAAGATTCTCATCAATATCTTTGTTCATGTCAAGTTTATAGCGAAAAAACTTTTCCAACAAGAACAATTTACTAGGAAGAGAAGTTTCAGTATATAGTTCATGCAACTTATTCCACAGATCACGGGCACTTTCAATAGAACCAACTCTTCTTATCACAGAATCAGATAAATTCAAAATGATGGCACTTAATGCAAGTTCATTCATTTATGATTTCTTAACAGAGGCTTCAGTATCAGCATAGGAATGATCAATGGCTTTATAAAGTATAAACACAATTTTGAATTAAAACACATTTCATTTTCTTTTGCCAAATACTAAAATCAATGTTTCCATTGAAAGGAACTAAATTCACAGTAGATGTAGCGGTAGTTGCCATGACAAGATATTCAGATATCCAAGCAATTAAACACAATAAAGCAGTGAGTTCAACCAATCAACCCAGGAAACCAAGGAGAGCCAAGAATGTCATGGAGTCACTCAGGTCCTATAACAGGTCGAAATGGGAACGGAGAAAAATAACCAACACAATTAATATCGGATCCCAAAAAAAAATTTAACAGAGAACCCTTAACCAATAAACATTTAAAAAATTCAGAAATAAGCTTAAAAAAATGAAGGGAACTACCTGTCTTACCTACGTCAGCGGAAGGAGGGGTGGCGCTCAACCGTCTCAAACAAATGTCGGCGCTCCAACGGCGACGGACCAATGTTCTAACAGCAGCGAAATCACACTCACGACAGGAGTTAGTTTGGCCCGAATCGTGATGCTCTTGATACCACTGTGAGTTTTGAAAAAACACTAGTTTCATAAAACTTATGGTGAATCAAAACAAGCAAGAGATAGAATAATAAATAATCGAGATAAAGAGATTGAAAACACCAGGTTCAGAACTGCCCCTTTACGATTCCGGTGAAGTATCCCACGGTGCTTGGGAACGGACTTAATGTCCTTCACACACATAAATATTTATCTCGGTAGCAAGACCCTCTCTCACTCTTTACTATAGTACCACAAACTGTATTATTGACCACACTTAACAACAAAGGAAGAACCCCTTTATATAGTGGTAGTGAACCATGATTTCCAGCCAATTAAGCCATAATTTCCGGTGAGGGAAAATGAAGTAAATCATGGTCAACTATTTGATATGATGGAGAGATGGAAAGCTGCACGAGATTAGAGATTTGGTGTGGGATTAATTGATTGCTATCAATTACCAATGGTCAAAGATCAAGTGGAAAAAAAATAGATGGACACAAAAAAAGAAACCAACCATAATTATGGGGCTACACAATATTGGTCCAACACACATGTCTCCTGCATTGTTTTTGGAATAAAGAGCTTCTTGTGGTTAATATCTTGTTGATTGCAACATACACACCTAAAATTTTTTATATTTATTATTATTTTTGTTTTTAGTTATAAAAAATGAAATATTCACAAGTTCAAAAAAAAAAAAGGTTCAAACGTACGTACTATAGTTCAATTCTAATTTCTGTAAAAGTTCATTATAAATTTATTACAACAATTCTTCTTTTTCTCTCTCCTCTACCCTCTCTCATTTACTCCATCTCTCTCCTTTCTCAATCAAATCTGTCATCAATCAATTCAATCATCATAATTATTATTATTTTTTATTTTATATACACTTTTTTATTATTTACAATTTTAATTTAAAAATACCATTCTTTATGAATTTATTTGAATTCATTTTTCCTTCCTTTTATAATATTTTTTAGTTTTAAATATATTAATATTTAATGTTAATTTTACTTATAACTTTTTACTCTCATTTTTTTTAAGAATTCAAATGTTAGTTTTTTTTAATTTAGATTTTTTAAAGTTGATTTACATAATATTCATAAGTTCCAAAAATAAAATAAAAGTTCAAATATTTGTAAATACAGTTCAAATACTTTGATTGATAAAGTTCAATTATAATTGTGTTCCAATAATTTTTATTTAATCTGTAATATAAGATAAAAATAATTTGCATTAAGCTGCACAAAAATATTCATAAGTGTAAAAGAATAAGTAAAAGTTCAAATCAAATAAATGATAAGTTCAATTTCAAATTGATAAGTAAAACATCCATTGCAAACTGATTACAAGTTCAAATTAAATAATTGACAAATCAAAATCAAATATATCACATATGCTCGGAGTGTCTTCAAAAACTTCCCACAGCCAACAACAAACTGCAGATTAATAACCATGGAGAAAAAAATCTGAGAAATCAGTATTGAAAGTAAACACATACTAATAACATGGTAATAAAATTTTAATAAATTATGTAGAGTTATGTAATCAAAATAATAATAATTTGAGAGAGAGAACCAAAAAACATTAGCATGTGGTACAAGTAAGAACATTCAAATATTGTGATAAAATTGAGAGAGAGAGAGAGAGAGAGATTGGACGCTTAGCATTCAAATAAATATAAGCAAACTCAGAATTTGGTGCTAGAGAGAGATTGGACGCTTAGCATTCAAATAAATATAAGCAAACTCAGAATTTGGTGCTAAAGATTTGGATAGATACATATTTGATAAATAAAAATAGAATAAGAGGTTAGAAAAATAGAATTAGAGAGAGAGAGAGAGAGAGAGAGCACCCCCACCACTCACCACAGCACTAGGGATTCACCAGAAATAGCAACACCACTTCGCCGGAGCTCTGAGCCAAGCGGCTCTATCGCCAGACGCCGAAAATCCGCCGTCCACGACCTGACAACAGCCCCGAAACACAGTCCACATCCGCGGAATCAGTCGGCGGAGAACGTGGAAACGTAGCGGTTGTCATCCTATCCGCCATTGCCGTCGCAGTAGAAGTTCGAAGCCTCCCTCGCGAGAAGAAGCCACCGCCTACAGCCGCTGCTAAAGCCCGCCACCGCGTCGGAGAAACTGCAAAATTCGCGACAGCCTACTTTCCATGAGAGAACGCTGCTCAGGCCCACCTCTGTCGCCGAAAAACGCCCGTTGCCCCATGAGAGAACGATGCTCAGGCCCACCTCCGGCTGCAAATCGTTCCACCATTTCCGTCAAAAGAGAAGGGAGAGAGGAGAGAGGAGGGAAGAGAGAGAATGGAAATGAGAGAATGAGACTCTCGTATTGTAAAGTGGTTTATTTATATACAGCATGTATACCCCTCACACTACCCCCACATCACTTTACACTGTGAGTAGAGTTACCCCAATTTTTTCAATATAGGGGTATAGTTGGAATAAAAACGGTACTGTTTTGGATTCACACTAATTATTTTTTTTCTCGGTGTCTTGACACTTTACACCTCTACGCTGGACTGTGGCTTAACAAGCCTTGAAAATAATTAATACTCCCTTCATTTTGGAATACATTGCATATTTTTCTATTTTGATCCATTTTATAAAAAAAATTGTATGATTAAAAATGAAAATTACTTATTAAATTTCACTCTAACAGTACATATAATATTCATAAAAATATACTTATTTATATCCTTTCTCTTTTTTGTGCCCGAAAATTGTCGTAATGTAATCCAAGAGTAAGGGAGTAAGTAGTACTAGTACCACATTGTTCCATACAAAAATATGCACTAAGTTCTGAACAAACATAACAAGAGAAGTTAATTACGGGAGAAATTTTTTAATACATTATCATAAAATACAAGGATGAATTTGATTGTGCATATTTGTAGTATTTTATTTAATACAAATATTTTGTTTAATATTGTGGATGTCATTTGAGTGGAGTTTATAGAGAGAATGAATTGATGGGAGTAATATTTCAAGAAAACATATACATTTGAAGTATTCATAAATTAAGTGATCATATGTAAGTGTAAAATCAATGACATAGTGAAGTAATTAAGTTATGGTTGAACGATAAAAAAAACCAAATTATTTAAAAGAGATATAGAATGTCATATTTTTTGAGGACACATAATATATAAAAAGAATTAAAAATTTATAGGTTCCGTAATTTGTCCTTATTTTAAATTTAGTCCGTATGAATTACACATTTTGATATTGGTCTTGTAAA
>JAPKLY010000359.1:40621-85495 GCA_026898435.1 Prunella vulgaris | reverse complement strand
GAAGTTCAAATTCATGGCAAATTGTAAGACTACAAAAACTTTAATACTTATATAAAATTCATCTATAGTTTGTAAGCTAGAATCGATTAGAGTTCACGAATCTCAGATCTATGAATCAGATTCATACTAAAAGAAATTCAACGACATGTTACGAACAATTCTATCAGGCGAAATATCTAACAGGACTGAGTAAAAGTTTCCCAGAAGAGCAAACCATATTGCAAAGTTGGATCCAGACAAAATCTGACTAATAATAGCAAGTTTACAACTATGATTACAGACTAGACTAAATAGTGACATCGGCTTTAATACAAGTGTAAAAAAGAAAGAAAATGGAAGGAATAATACATTAGCTTGTTTGATTGAATCAAACTTAAACTGTAGATCCCATTAACTTTGATTTTTTCTTGTCTTTCACATACACATAAGCATGTGACTGAATCTAATTGAATCGAACACAAAATTGTTCAGACTCGTTGAATTTTCATCAAGCTTTGCCAATCAAGCCTAAACACAAGTGGGACTTGATTTTTTTTAATTTTTTAAAACTTATCAAGCTCATGAATAGTTGAACTAAGTTCATGACAGGAAGTACCATAAATAATAGCCAAAGGCATAATTGGAAAATACAGTGATTTCATAAATATAGAGGATGATCTGGCTTTAAAAAAAACTCACAGTGACTTCATTGTGGGAATCTGAGATTGTTGGCTCAAGCTGAAGAAAGTCGTGTTTTTAAGCCGAGGAATTGCTGTGAGAATGGAGAACTGATAACAACCTTGTAATGATATTCATTGCATCACATGAATAGTGTCAAATCCTTGTGAACGCAAGTAGGATTGCAAGGAAAAGGACAATCAATATGCATTGCTGCTGCTCGTCCGAAGTACCAATCACCTACCGTTTCTGCAATTGTCTGTTTGACAAACAGCAAAGCACAAAGATCGATTTAGTCGTAATATGGGGGAGTTTTAATCAATTTAAATATTGATTCAAGCCAATATCATGAAAGCATATTGCATTCAACATAAAAGTAGACAGATTATTCGAAACAACCAATAACATATCATCCATTTTTTCCAAAAGTGAATCAGAATATGACTTGAAAACCATATTGAAGAGCAAGCCAGGATCTATGTATAATCACTAGAGCTCAAGCTTAAAATGAAAATCATGTCCATCAAAGTCTTAACTTGAATGGCATTGTCCCCTTTTGTGGGGGTTGATAAATTGAGGTGTTGTATAAACATCTTAAATCAGAAAGATAAGGACAATGATATATAGTTTAGTTGATATGATAATACTAACTTTATTGTTGATACTGGGAGAAGTGGCTGAATGCCACGTGTCAGTAGCCCACGTCTGGCAGTGGACGAAACAAGAATTGATAAACATTCCCCCTTTCGGATTTTGCTGAAATTCACTGAGTGTCTTGAGCAATGAATTTCTATAACCTGCGTACATGAAATCTAATTATTTTCCTTGGAAGTTGTTAATTATGTTCAACATTAATTTATATTGAAATGAGTATTAAACTTATGTACAAAACATTAATTTGAATCAAAATGGGTACTGAACTTGCATGCTTATATCAGTATACCACTGATGATTTTCATCACAAAATTTTGCCCAATTTTTTATTGACTTCTTCTGCAATCACAATAATTTTCACGTTGGATAAAATTAGGAGGAGATTTTGGATAGGAACACTGGTTATGCTGATATATAAGTTTAGTAGTCATTTTGATGCAAACTGGCGTAATGGTTTTGCAAAATATGAATGTACGCAGTAAAATATGTCTACTAATATCATACCATGGAGTACTTTTAGCTGTTCGGAATCACAAGTCAAAATATTGAGCCTGCACCTATGCCAACTGCCACTGGGATCTGATGATTCAGGCACAAGTATATATTGTATCTGAAAGAATTGAAAAGGATTTCAATGCATATACAAAATGTTACAAAATTTTAGCTTCAATATATAAAATGTTACAAAAGGTTAAAAAGTTCATATGAGATAAGCAAATACCTGCCAAAAATCATATGCTGGTTGGACGAGGAAAACAGGGGTCTTTATATTTCTTATGAATTCTTGAGGAAAGAAACACTGGCATGGGAAATGATAAGTCAGCCAAGTGATTTTCAGGAAGTTGAAGAAATAAAACGAACCTTTTAGTTATAGAAAAGAAAATGCACCTTGGAAGGTTCAGATCTAGAAAGACAATCACGATTCAAACTTTTAGTGATGCCCTGAAATCAGGTCAGGTAGTCACAAAAATAAGACTTAAATAAATTAACCTGTTCATCAAAATAACTGATAGCTATAATGATCGCAGATGCCAGAAAATTATTAGAAAGACAAGTAAGTTGGAACTTTAGATGCAGAAATTTGATGAAAACTGTGCAAAAGAAATCATATCATATACAAATAGGACAGGAAATTAACATGATATGAAGTTATAGAGTAACCTGGAGATATACGACATCGTGATAAAAGGATTCTATGCTGTGATTTCCAGCAATATCTTTCCTATCCACAAAAGCAAAAATGTCTCAGTTTAAACTGATGGCTCAAACAACATGATTATTAAATAAATAACATTTAATAAAAATTAATATATATTGTTGGCATTAGATTGAAAGCTAATAAGATACCATCCAATATACAGAAAAAGTTATCAAACTCCGCCCTTTAATCGACTTTTAAGGTTATTTCACACGGATAAAGAAAATCATTAAATAATAATAGAATATGCATGTACAATGTGACCTTATTGTCCTTTGTTTTGTATTAATATTTAATGTATATACTAGACAAAAATAAGTAGAGGGGCAAAACTGGAATCTGATCATTTAACTCTCATTGGTAAATGGTAAGTACAAAATGACTATAATTTGGAACACAATTTCTTCTCTTGCAAGCCAGTTAAAGTAGACAGAAGGGAGTAATTAGAAAGCCCATTCAGATGGGGTAAACCCAGTTAAAGCAGGCAAGTACCCAGAAATAATTTAATGCCCTTTGCCATTGTTACATCATATGCGCAGTCGAAGATTCAACACACTTTATCAGCATGTTGTGAAGTAAATTATTATATTTTTGAGCACGCAAGCATGATCATGAGTTCTACACCTGGCTGATGCCTACAGAAGTAAAGCATCTCAAAGTTGGGGCATACTGTTGAGAATGTATTTATACTTGGAAGCTCCTTCTTAAGTGTATTATACTACGTTAAGTCATGAATAAATTGCAACCAAAATGACTCTGACAAATGACTACTTCACTATTATTCAGAGCCACATAGCAGTGATAAGCCAAACAAAGTGTCAAGTATACAATTTTCAGAAAGGGTGAGGCTATTCACACCCCAATTTCTTCTTATACATACCCCAACTGGGTGTTCAAACGGTTCGAACCGCCGGTTACGGTTTTCCGAAAAATGGAACCGTAACCGAACCGGCGGTTAAGGTTCCGGTTTGTGAACCACCGGTTTTACGGTTTTTCATTTTTTTTTACATATTTTAATTTAATTGTAATTAATGATAAATATGATTATTGATCTATAAATTTAAATAATTGTAGTTTTTTTGATTAAATTTAAAATTTACCAACTTACAAAATATAAAATTTACATAATAACACAACTATACAAGTAAAAATTGAATTGAAATTAAATTTTATTGGTAGAATTCTTGCACTTTAACATTATAATTTATAAATTACAATCAACAAGTAACAACTAACAATTATAGTAATAGTACTATACTAAATTACTAACACTACAATTTACAATTTAATTAGGAAATTATAAATTTGAACAGGGAACACCGGTTAAATTTGAACCGTAACCGCCGAACCCCCGGTTCGGCGGTTCTTTGGAACTTGAACCGAAACCGGCCCGTCTATATACCGGTTACGGTTCGGTTCCACGGTTCCGAACCGTCGGTTCGAACCGGAGGTTACGGTTTTATTTAACACTCCTACCCCAACATAGTAAAATTTAATACTACATACTAAAAAGGTCAAAATTACCACTCGAAGAACTTAATTTCCTAAAAAATATCTTTAACCTTTATAGATATTGTATCATTCTTATTATGCTCATTTATCTTTTAACCTTTTCCCGAGAAACAGTATTAAAGTCTAGGCTTATTTATTTCATATCAAGATTGAAATATTAGAGGGATTACAAGCTAAACATTAAAGATATAATAAAGCAGTATTTCTGAGAATTTAAAGCCACTAGGAGGGTACTTTGTACTTTTTCTTGTAGTATCTTTGCATAGTTTTAAAGATATAATATAGTTTTTCAGGTGCAAAAGGCGCAAGGCTCGAGGTTTAGCGCCTTGAATAACAAATATCGGGCGCAGATCATGAGGCGCGCACCTTAGGGCGCCTTTCTCGCCTTACGTAAGGCGACCAAGGCGCGTCTCTTGGTCTAGCATCTTTTTTGTTCATTTTTGCAATAGAAATAACTTTTAGTTCATTATATTTAAGTGGAGCAGCACTTTTATTAATTTTTTTTAATTAGAAAATATAATAATATATAAGATCTAGGGTTAGGGTTTTTTTTTTTTTTTCATATTAACTTCGAATGAAGGCCTCCACTCCTTCCAGCCGCTCCAGCCCCCGGCCGCCTACTCCAGCTCGCCGCCGGCCACCACCAGTCGCCGGTAAGAGGAATATATTGATGATGATGAATTTGGTGATGATGAGGAGGAGGAGGCCTTTGAATCTGATGAGGACTAGTTAATTAGACTTAATATAACTTCTGTTTTGGTGATATTTGTGTGTTTTTATACTGCTGTTTTGGTGATATTTGTGTGTTTATGAAGTTTATTATCATTATTTTAGAATTAATTTCATGTTAAATTGTGCTATTATGTTCATTTATTGACATTTTGGTAGTATTATGTGGTTTTCTATGATTTTCCATAGTAATATATGTGTGAAATGTGCTTAGGAAAGTCAAGGACGAGAGGCACACGCCTTGCGCCTCGGGCGCAAGGCTCCCTCTTGCGCCTTTTAAAACTATGTATCTTTGACCAAGTTGGGGGTGAGAATAGCCCCACTCTTTCAGAAATGTTCAATGAAAAATTAGGCATGAAAGCATAATTAAGAATAACCCACATGTATTACGTAGTAACTTGTATCAATCTCTAAGGTAAGTGAATTAAGACCTCTAGAGCGAGAGATAGAGACTTTAAAGAACATACTCTTGGAAGATAAACCCAACACAGCAAATAATACAGGTAGAAAAGAGTGAGAGACTTTAAAGAACATACTCTTCAAGAAAAAAACCGGCATCCGCAAGACACTTCACATCTGCATCTTTTGGCAGGAGATCCCGAAAATCATCACAATGTAGAAGGGTGGCTAAACCACCAGCAGAGCATCCTGTAAGGATTGCCTGTGATTTTGTCAAGAGCACTTATAAATATTTAACGAGGCTGATGGAGAGATAGAGAGAGCTGACACAAAATTGAATTAACAAATATAAGACATATCAAAAACTTCACTCTACTAAACATTATGCCAAAAATCAATTGCATAATTGAAATGAAATATCGACACGTTGCAATTATGCATTGCATCCTTAAACGATTAAAACACCAAAATAATGGAAAATTACAAAATGGTGCACAAAATTGACATTATTTACAAATTGGTTCTGTGCAGAAAAAAAAAGTGCTTCTGTGCAGAAAAAAATGTGCTTCTGTGCAAATATTATGAACCAATTTGTAAATAGAGTGACTTTTTTAAACCTATATGTAAATCACCCATAAAACATCAAATCATGACACAGCTGCTAGTCTAAAAAAAAAGGAAAAAAGCAAGGATAGAAAGCTGACTAATCTTACCTCTTTAGCTTTAGACATTCCGATTGACAAGAACTCGTCCATAAGCGTGTTCCAGATACGCTGACCTCTAAAGAAAAGTTTTGTTCCGTTCTGGAGGATAAATGAATGGCAATGTATTCATATTATTTCATACCTTCCAAAATCACCCTAAATCAGGTTGATGACTTACTATAAACTCATTATCTGGATGACTTGCAAATGATGATCCATCACAATATCGTACTTTAACCTTGTTCCAGTTGAAAAAATCTGACAAAGTAAACAGAAGCAAGCTCATTGGATCATCTATTTGTTATTTATAAATAAATTCGCAGTGGTAATATATTAGTAGTATAAACAGTGACATAGAATTCAGTTTAATTTCGACATAGAAAATTCAAGAGCTATATGTAATGCAAAACACATACAAAGGTTCAAAACCCAAACAACATCAAAACAACTAAAGAATTGTCCAAATTGTAGGATAGGATGTTAAATTTTCAGAATATACCAGGATTTTGAAGTGGATCATGGCTCAAAATTCCCAAAAATTCAATTTGATTCTCCATAAAATTTGATGAACCTAGTTTCGTGTTCTTCCGAAAAGAACAAGATGGTTCATCGCTGCACCATCCTCCACCCTACATAGCAATCCAAAGTATTAATATCTATTCGATCGCCACATCAAAAATTCAATTTAGTAACAATTTATGCTAGAACATCACCAGCTAAATGAGAGTCCTAACTGATCAGAGCATTGTTGAGACAATTATAGAAAGTAAACCAGTAAATTGAGAACCTCAATGTGAATAATCCAACTGTCAGAGCCAGATCCAAAACCCCTCCATAAATGATACCCAGGCAAGCTTCCATCCAAACAAACTGCAATTATTCCAAAATGAATCAATTCGAAATGATTACTAGTATAAAGCAACTCGTACTTCAATTTTCCTGATAAACGTGAACAAGAGACAGAAATTTACAGGCGGAATTGTCCTGTGCTTTGGATGAAAGCGTCAACGGCACCCACACTGAATCCATTTCTGATTTTGTATCTGTTTTCGTGGACGAACGCCATGTCGGGAACGGAGAGAGAATGAAAATGAAAAGCAATAATGCGGTGGCGATGGTCCATTCCCTCGTCGATAATTTGGGCCACCGCCGCCATGATAAGCAGGCGTCTGCGGCGGAGCGAGGAAGTCTATGTTGAGAAGCTAGCATTGGATTGAAGAAAGTGTGAAACTGATACGCCGATCGCTGATCGGAGAATAGCCGGAGTTTGGTGGCTATGGGTGGTTGTACCTTTGGGTACTACCGCTACGACGGATGACTCCATTTTTAACTTAGCTGACTGCTTAAAGGGGTAAATAATTTGTAATTTGTTTATTTGAGGAGAAATTTATAATTTTTTTTTTTTTTTTTTACAAAATCTGAATTTTCATATAAACTATTTGTTTGTCTCACATATGTTTGTGCACTTTACACAAATAACATTAGTTTCTATGAACAATAATATTACTAGTTATTACAATAATATATTTTTTTTTTTAATGTTGGAATGCCTTGAATCCTATTATGTACAAGATTTTATGTATACTTTGTGCAAAGAATTTTATAGTGCATGTTGTATTTGAGCTCATTTAAATTTTAAGTCTATTTTAAATCCTTTCTGTTAGGTTATATTTGATTTAAAAAATAAAATTATATATCTGTTTAAAATATACATATTTTCGTTAGATAGAATTTATAAATAGCTCTATTATTTAATCTATAACCACATTGTACACTGTAAGCCTCTCTTATCATAATAATACACATTTCTCTTTTTTACCTGTGAAAATTCACAATACTAATGAACCATATAAATTCTGCCTTAATCTTGTATGCACCAGGTGCACCGTGCAGTTCTAGTTCATTTTTAAAAAGTTATATATGTTATTATTGAAAAGTATATTTTTAATAGCGTAACTTTTTAATAATAAATAGTGTAACTCTTTAAAATACACTTAAGTTGCACGGTGTAACTAGTGCACATGAGACTTACTATAAATTCTAGGTTCATTACTAATAGTGTATATATAGTGCACATATTACATATATACTATGTTTTATAACATACATTTGTCAATGCATTGCCAAAATAATAATATTAATAATAATAATTATTATTATTATTGTTATTGTTCTTCTGTATTTTTCAATCAACGCCAAAATAGTTGTTATGTGATTCTTTTCACATAAAAGAATATAATTCAAGGGTGTTTTTTTTTTTTTCGAAAGGTAAGTGGATCTTCCATAACTATTTTATGTGATTAGTGAAAATAAGTAGACATGGTAATTATGTCTAATTAAAACTATAATATAAATTTAATGATATATTTGGACACATTTTCACACGTTACACATATTTTACCGTTATAATATACTCCATACGCCTGCCGTTATAGATTTGCTTAAAAAAACACTCGTATATTTAATGATATATATACAAAATATTTATTAAATGCATAAATATTTTAATATTTGCTAAAAATATGCATAAAAATACACATATTTACTCATATGCTACTATTTTATATACAAAACACATTTTTCTTAAAAAATGTGCCGTCCCGTAGGGTGCAAATTTCTAGGGGACGGAGGGAGTATTTTGTATAACCTTATAAAAATGAACTTGAATTACACAATGCACTTGGTGCATACAAAAATAAGACACTGATATCATTATTTAAGATCACATATTGATTGAACAATCTTATTTCGGCTATTATATTATGCTACCTCCGTTCTGGGTCTTTTTTCCAAAAGAACTGGACACACATATTAAGAAAAAAGTAAAGTATGTAAGTGTGAAGTTAATTAATAAAATATAAAAATATATTTTATTGACTTTTATAAGTGTAAATTATTTTCTTTTTAAGGTATAAAAAAAGTTGGGACGTCCCAAAATGAAAAAGGAAAAAAAAGAGTTGGGAGGAAGGGAGTATTATGTTCTCAATGATAATTCAAGGCATTAATGCAAAGAACTTAACCAAGTAAAAAAAATTGTAGATTTCAATTCATGTACTAACGATTGCAGTCATAATTTATTATGGCTATAAGAATTAAAATTTACCAACCACTTTGACTATAAGATCTTTTTGGCCCCTACCATTTAAGTAAAGTGGTGAAATTTTATCTATTATCTATAGCCATAAAAAATTAGCATTACATTGTTATTTATATTTGAATATAAAATTACTTCCTCTACTAAAATATAAATTTTGCATAATTATTTTTTCACAAAAATTGAAAAACATTAATATTAAATAAAGTATATAAATCATGTGATTGAATATGTATATATATGATAAAATTAAATGTAAGAATAAAAAAAAAGTAAAAGTAAGATATGCAAATTTCCAAAAATAATATAAAAGATTTATTAAAGTACGGCCGAAAAAGAAAGATGAGCAACTTACTAAAAAACGAAGGGTGTATTATTTTAAAATTTTATAATATTAACAAATTAAAATAATAAATTTAAAAAGCTTATAATTTCTCTAAAAATTACATCTAATCATATAAAACACATATTTAATTAAAAAAATTAATTATACAAAATGTACAAAAAATTAAATAAAAATACAAAAAATATTTTCAATAAATTTTAATACATTTAAAATTAATTTATTTACATCATTTTTTTAAATACAAAAAGTTATATATCAAAGTTCATGATTTTAAAATGTATAATTTATGTATCATTTTATAAAAAAAGTATATTTGAAAAATAAATTGCAATTTAATATATGCATACATAGTTAATAAAAAATATAACAATTAACATTTAAAATTAATTTATTTACATCATTTCTTCATTGGCTTAGAGTGTTTGAGAAACTTGGCGAACTAAATTGTAACTACTAATATTTACCGATAAAAAAATGCAATTTGTGAAAAGAGTAAGTCTCTGCATATTGTATACACTGTATAATTCAAGTATATTTTTAAAAAATTATCTCCATTATTATTGAAAAGTTACACTTATTTATGCTGAAATTAGCCTTGTTAATTCAACAAAAATATAGACAACTTGTTAATAATAAAAGAACTGTCATCCCAAAAATACAATTGAATTGCAGCAAATGGTAATTTTATTTGTAATTAAGCATCAAATTTATGGGATTAGTTAATGATTTTACTCAAGTGAATTCATCTAATTCGTTCTTTCTTCTCCTATTAAATTACTCTCTCTCTCTCTCTCTAGGAATTTACCAATATATTCTCTCTCTTGATGTGCTTGGAATTCTTAATACCAACAAGCCCATCTCTTCTTTATTTCCCTTTTCATATTTCCATACATATTTTTACCCTTTTAGTGATGCATCATGTATTTAAATCATAGAATATAATTGAAAGCCTTCCTTTAAAAAAAAATTCTATAAAGTAAGATAGGAAAAAATATAATATAAGTGATATATAGATTGTACTTCCAAATGGGGAGAGGATAGAGCATGTGTTAATTAATGAATTTTAAATGAAATAATTAATGAATTCACGCACTCAAGTAATTATAAACTCTTCTATTTAACACTCACTTTTCTTCTCCAATTCAAATTCTCTCTCTCTCTCTCTCTCTCTCATGTTCCCACACAATTCCAACGAAGAAAGAATGATCAAATCCCAAAACCCATCCCATTGCACAACACAAATTCCAACTTCCTGCCAAGAAATCCAAACTAATTTGCCAGAAAATCTTGGTAAAATCAACGGTGGAGAAGAAGAAGATGATGATAATTTTAAATCCCAAAAGGGAGAAACCCCTAATATTGAAGAAGAAGACGGATACAAAACTCCGACATCTCCAGAGCACAGAATTCCGGCGATCAGGGAGTGCCCGCCGGCACCGAAGAGAGCCAGGCCTCACTACTCAAAACTGGTGAGAGAGTCATCGCCGGCCGCTGTCCGCCGGAAACTCCGATCAGACGCCGCGACGGAGGTTGAATGGATTTTCTGGTGGACGGAATTAGAGAAGAAAAGTCGAGGATGATGAAATTTGAATATTTGTTTGGATGAAATATTTCGTAATTGAGAATTTAAACCTTCTGCATTTTTAAGTGAAAACGATATTTTATTTTTTGGATTAAAGTGAAGGAGGTTTTATTTTTATTACATAAATAACCAAGCTGAAAGAATTATATCTACCAACTTGTAAATGGGTATAGAATTAAAATGACAAAAAACTTATGAATGCGAATTCTGGTTTATCAAATATCACTGTCATGTATATTTACCATCACTGTTATGCATATACACTATCACTGTTTAAAAAATTAAATATGTTTTTATAACAGTAATAGAATGCATGAGTAACACAGATAATGATTATACATAACAGATGTGAACTCAAGTTCACAAGAGAAGTACTCAAAATAATTAAAATAGCTTTCACAGGGATTTACTCAATCCTAATATTCGATTAAATTATTTCCCTAATACAGACCATTACTACTATTGAATTTTTTTTATTCTTACAAAAGATAAAAATGGGAATTTAAATGCCGACAAGGAAATAAGGTACAAAAGGGAAAAATCTCACGTAACAAAATATTTATTTTATATGAAAGTATAAGCTCTCCATTTTCGAAACAAAGTATACATATGTTGGATCAAATTCAAACAAGAATAAGCAGGCAAGGATAGAAGACAATTTACAACTCGAAAGTATTTATTTAAAAATAATAAAAGTATAGAAACTAATTTTTATTACTTAAAAAATGTATGCACCACGAAATTTTCAAGTGTATCATTAAAAAATTATTTCTATTATAATTTGAAAAGTGTTAATTTTTCAATGACAACAAAAATAATTTCTTTAAAATGTATTTAAATTGCACGATGTATTTGGTTCACGACTGATTTCTATAAAAAGCAATACGAGATTATGACCTCCCTGCCCCTCGACTTCCTTCACGATTAATTATTTCAATACTCCAATTTGGTACATCTGAGGTTTTCAAGAACTGTAATCTCTCTCTCTCTCTCTCTTATGCCTAAAAGATGTGCTATAACACAATGTAGAGTGGCTGACGACTAAGCAATTAATTAAGGGAAGATAGGTAAAGTCAAATTATGTTATGTATTACATTTATTGAATTATTGTTATTATTATAAGCCAAAAAAATGAATTCATGCATGTTAATGGGGACGTGAAGGGAGGTAATTAAGATTTGTGACCATTATTGACCGTTTCTTTTCTCTCCCAATTCTTCATACAAATGTAACGCCTTCATCTATTAATTATCTTCCTTCTTTTCCTCCCTTCCACTTCCAGTTCTCTCTCTCTCTCTCTCTCTCATCAAGATTCACCAAAATTCCTGAAACCATTTTCCTTTTCCCTTCTCTAATCCATAACCTGATTCTGATTCTTCAAGTAATAAACAAGCCATGCAATGTGCAACAATGAATCGAAGAACACTTGCCATGGATTGGGAGGGCCTCGGAGAAGATGACGACGATGACCATTTCTTCGAGCCCTCCGACCGAGCATCATCAGCCGTTCCCCTCGATTTGGCCTCGTCTGGATCCGATGAAGAGGACTTCGAGGATAGTCGAATGTCGTTCGTTTCAGCGGCCTCTTCTCCCTCCTTTAAAAGCTCAAAACCTCAATCCTCTGTAATGGCGTCCTATGATATGTGGATGTCCGAACCCGGAGATATAAAGGAGCGGCGACGACGCCTCCTGCATGGCATGGGCCTGTCCAGCACAAAAAACATGCTCAGGCTTGCCAGTAACAAAATTGCACGGGCCGTTTCGAGAAAAGAAGAAAATGGCCCCGTCTCCGCCCCAGCTCCGGTAGTAGTAAAGGAAGAAAAGGAAGTGAAATTAGTCAAAGATTCTGTAAGGCAGGCCCACAAGGCATCTTCGTCTTCTTTGCCATCACATTCACATGAATCTGCAGTTCATGTGCTAGTTAGATCAAGATCGGATGGAGATATTGAAGCATTATCTGCAGAAAAGAAACAGAGGAAACAAGAGATGATCGGTCCCACATCGAAACAAAAACTTACTAAAACATTATCAGGTGTATGCCAATACTCTAGTGGTGGTAGAATAACCCCGAAAAGAGCGAAAAATGGGATATCCAAACCGAACAATGATGCGTTGCAATCTATAGTGTCGGATGGGGGATTAGGTTCGGTTTTCTTGATAAAGAATTTGGACACTGGGAAAGAGTTTGTTGTTAAGGAGTATAACGAAAAGGGAATGTGGAATAAGCTGAGTGATGTTCAGACAGGGAAGCAACTTACTATGGATGAGTTCGAGAGGTCCGTAGGATATTCACCGGCTGTTAAGGAGTTGATGCGGCGAAAGAAGGCGGATAATTCTCAGGATGACAAAAAACTCAATCATAAATCGTTCACAAAGAGTTTCAGAAATAGCAAGAGAAAAGGTGCAGCATTTCTGAAGAATATCAAGGGGGTAACAAGTTCCAAGAGCTTGTCGCACAAAGAACACGAGCATCCCTCATTTGAAGAACCGAAAGCTACAAAGGCTCCATCACAATGGGTAAAGTCTCATCAACATGGTAAATCCTACAAAGAATTTACTGCATTGCATATGTCTCAAGAAATTCAAGCCCATGAGGGTTCAATATGGACCGTTAAATTCAGCTATGATGCACGTTTTCTAGCGAGTGCAGGAGAAGATAAGGTGATTCATGTGTGGGAAGTGCAGGAATGTGATATTATGTCAATGAGGCCGTATGATGATTTAATTAGCATAAGCGGCGGTGGCACACCTGCTCATCCGATGGCTGGAGTAGTGTCGGAACGTTCCCCACTTGCGGAGATAACACCCATGCCATCAGAGAAGAAGAGAAAGGGTAAAAACAGCAAAAAGAAGGGGAACTCTATACCCGATTATGTAGATGTTCCAGAGACTGTTTTTGCTCTTTCGGAGAAACCAGTATGCACTTTCAATGGTCACCAAGATGAAGTGTTGGACCTAGCGTGGTCGAGGTCTCAGGTAGGCTTAGTCATTTTATTCAATTTGATTCTTAGACATATAAAAGAGTAAATTATTTAGTTGATACTTCGATTTTGGAACTAAAGATAGTCAGATGATATTCTGCAGCTACTGCTTTCATCTTCAATGGATAAGACTGTTAGGATGTGGGATATGGAAACGAAGAGCTGTTTGAAGGTGTTTGCACACAATGACTATGGTGAGATGCCAAATTATACTGTAGTTACTCAGAATTATTAAAAAATGGTAATAAAATGTCATGCTAGTTTCATGTACCATAGTTTACACACCTAATGAGTCTATGATATATGGCAGTAACTTGCATACAGGTCAACCCAGTAGATGACAACTATTTTATAAGTGGATCGCTTGATGCAAAGGTTCGGATTTGGAGCATACCTGATCGTCAGGTTGTTGACTGGACAGATGTTCATGAAATGGTTACCGCTGCTAGCTACACTCCCGATGGCCAGGTATCCATAAGCTTTATAAAGAACGAATCCTGCGTGAAATTCTTAATTAACTTGCTATGAGAGATATTGATTATATATTTTCTAGTGAAAGTGAAAATCATGCAAGAAGACGTAAAATTACCATGACTTAAGAAAATAAAAAGGACATGTTGCGTCCATGGCCCAACAAGCAACTCTGCACTGATCACATTCTTTTTTTGTATTTGAAGGGTGCTATCATTGGTTCTCATCAAGGCATATGTCGATTTTATAACATTGATGGTAAGAATAGTTACAAACTGCTAGGTTTTTTATTGTATTTTTAATATGAATGTTCCAAATCTTGAGTGAGTTTTATATAAATATCCTAGATTGCAAATTGGAGCACACCTTAGATATCCAGATGAAGACAAAGTCTCAAGGCAAGAAGCTCCCTGGTTTTCAGTCTCAAGTTCAAATAAAAAAAGTTACCGGTTTTCAGGTAATCCGGCTTCCAGATCAAGTGTCTTCCTTTCAACAAATAGCTAAATAATTATATTTCTCATCTTTACACAGTTTGCCCCTTGGAATCCATCTGAAGTGCTAATTACTTCAACTGACTCTCGGATTCGAATCTATAACGGGCCCCAGCTCACCCAAAAATACAGAGGTGAGCTTCTGTGACACGTCCATTCAGAACTCATCAAGTGCTTACTTATAACAAACCATCATTTAATCACAGGGTTTCGCAACACTAGCAGTCAGATTTCAGCTTCTTTCAGCCCAGATGGAAAGCATGTCATAAGTGCCAGCGAAGATTCCCAGGTTTATATTTGGAAGGTTGCAGAGTCCAAAAACGCAGGTGGTGGGAAGAAAAAAAACAGAGTCACGGTCCAAGCTCATGAGAATTTCCATTGTAAAGATGTAACGGTTGCAATTCCGTGGCCTAGTAGTTTAAAAAGCGAGCCACCAGTCGTGGAAATACATTCCAGAAGGCATTCAAAACGCTCACCAACACTCGACGACAATGTGGTCGGTACAAGTAGCAGGAGGAATTTGCCCCCTCTGCCCAAGAAAAACATCGGGTTGGACAGAATTGATAGTTGCGGAGATGAGGAGTTTTCCAACTCTGCTCGAATAGATCCTGGAATCGGTGTCACCACCTCATTTGGTTCATCTTCCGGATCTCTAAGTTATCGCGACTCGCCTTCCATGTCTGCTTCTTCTCCCTCTCGGAGTTTCTCTGAAAACGGGGGTGGCCATGGAGGTCAAACTGTCCAAGCCACGGCATGGGGCATGGTTATTGTAGCGGCAAGCTTGGAAGGTGAGATAAGGGTATATCAAAATTTTGGGCTGCCTCGGAAAGGCCCCAATCTTTTCAGAGATTAGCTGTTGTTTGCACTAATTTTGTACTCAGTTTGTAGCATGCACAAAAATATAGTAGTAATTTTCAATTCATTCAAGCTCAAGCAAAAAACATGGTTTTATTTCCTGTTGAGGTTACTAAGGCATGCTCAATGAACCAGTATAAGTCAAGCGCACAGGTCAAATGAAAAGAACAACTAAAGAGAATCTTTATAGAGATTAATCAAGTATCCTAATGGTGCTTCTCAAACCATCACTCCTACTAAAAGCACTTGGAAGCATGTCAAATGCAATTCCCAATAACCGATCCGGATCGATGCCACGTCATCATCTGGAAGCTTCCAGAGCAGTCCACATAAGAGAGTTATCTGCCTCCGTCGGTTCCGCATTTGATGTGGTCAAAACTGCCCACAAAGTCCTGGGAATATTCCCAGCGTACATGGGTTGAAGCACATCTGAGTGGTCCATCCGTGCCTATAAATAAAGGTCTCTACATTCATAAATCATTCTGCATTTCGAGTCTCTTGTCTCTCTCCCCCCTCTGCATCAAGTGTTCAGTTCATAGGCTCTTAGTAATTCGTCATTCCTCTGTGTTCAGTGGTGCTACTAACATAGGAAAGTCAAACCATTTTACCTTTAGAGGCAATACGTAAATCATGTGAGCACTAGCCGAAACGTAATTTGTCTTGCGGGAAAAAGTCATATCCAGTATATTTCAATCCTTTCTGTACTCAGTACACATATTCTTTCACAACATTTCCACCCAATCACTTACATACATAACAACATTTTAATAACTAAATATTATGCCTAAAATAATAAAATATCCTAGGCTCGACAAAACTCACAAGCTAGAGTTTTCTCAAACTAACCAAATGATGAAATACACTCGATGATGATTCTTTGCTTCACAAGTTCACATCATATTCTTGTTCATCTTAGCTTCCAAGGGCTCCTCTCAAATTCAATATCACTATTTCACTTTCTCTAGAAAACAACTAATCCATTAACTCTACTTCGAGATACAGTTCTTAGCATAATTAGTTGCAGAAATGTATTCTCTGCAACAGCATAATGATAAAGAAATTTTACATTTCAATTGTGTTCTTAACCAACGGTGAAATATAAGCGCAATTACGTTCTCGAAACAAAATTAATCATCGCAACAAATGGCAAATAAATCACATCAACAAGATCAGCATCTACACATGCCTCAACCATGCAGCAAAAATCAATCCAGGTTCTTCAACAATTTACGTATACAAGTATCAAAATCTGGGTAGTATTAGCTTCGTACCTTGGAATTCTTCATCAATTCCACCGGAATCTCTTTTCATTGGCTTCAATTTAGGGATTTCTCCGGCGAGGCTTCTTTATCAATGCAATTCGAAGTTGCGGGCCGGGCTAACATTTGGCCCAATTCTTTTACGGGTCTCGATGTGATAGCCTAATGTTGGGTAAATGGGGCCAATTAGTTTTCATGATAGTTCAGGCCCATTTAATTAAGGCCTGTCATTTAATTTCTTTTATGACTATGTATCCAATTATGTTACACGGGTGTACATGCGAGTGTATGGGAGCGATATAGGAATACGAATTTGCAAAAAAGAATTGAGTGAAATTTGTTAAGAATACTTCTACCTATTTATATTTTATTATATATATAATACCTAAAAAGTATAATTTTTTAAAATTTGTAAATTAAATGTATAAAATCTCTAATCAAATTTGAAGGGGCCGTTTGGTATAATTGTAAGGAATGAAAATGGTATGAAATGAAAATCATTGTTCTCATATAGCTGAGCTATGGTTGATTCCTTATTTTTTGAGAATCAAAGTCATAGTAGAGTCATTTCAAACACACACTATGACTTTGATTACCATTACTCACCTCCAAAAGTCTTCAACCAAACAGACCTTGAGTATGTTGAATGATTTAATATAATTATATAATAAAATATTAATTCAAGTTTCATTAGCTTATTGCATTAATCATAAAAAAGAATTTAATCTAAAGTAAGTGTTACGGTTTCGATTTAATTATATAGAACAATAAAATTTTATTGAAAAGATATATATTTAATAGTTAACAAATAGGATTTGCAGGGTGGATTTGAGTATCTGTTAATTAAATTCATTATCTGGCAGTCGGATTCGCCACGTAGACAATAAATCACACATATTCAAAAATTGCACCCTATTTAGAGGGTATCGATGCAAATAAGATATTGCATTAGAAGAGTCTGTGCACCCTGGTATCCAACTCAATAACTGATGTATAAATTGTGATATGTCGGAGAGGACTGAAGCTGGATAGAACCTTACTTCCTAATTCATATTATGAAATTTTTTACTTAAAAAATAAACTACTAGTGAGAATTTGGATGTTTTAATTTCTTAACACTTTTATTTAATAATAAATCTCAGTCCCACAATTACTTTTACACTCAAAATAAATACTCCCTATGTTCCCTAAATTTATTCTGACTTTCTATTTTCTTCCGTCCCTCAAATTTATTCTCATTTCTGTTTTAGAAAATATTATTTTATTATCACACTAACAAACAATTGTTTTATTCTCTAATGGACCCCATAATTATTCCATAATATTCTTACTTGGGCTTTTCTACGGTCAGGAAGGGGTTTCGCCCTTCCTGACGTCAGTAAACCAATAGAATTTTGACAAATAATATTACATCGCCCTAGGCGATATAGTTTCGCCGCAAGCCAAAAAAACAACTTTTAAAAATTAGAAAATAAAAATTACTGAAATAACCTTTTATAATTTTTTAAAAGTTATTTTTTTTTCTAATTTTTAAAAGTTATTTTAATTAAAATATTATTATATCTTAATATATTTTAATCAAATTAAAATTTATGTTTTCAAAATTAATTCTTACACCCATTGCGACCGGGCCGGCCAGGCCCGAGCCCAAGTGGCCTGACGGGTCTAGCGGGCCGGGCTAAATAGGCCTGGTTATTTTCGGGCCTGTATTTTTGGACCCGGGCCTATTTAGCCCGGCCCGCTAGGCCTGTCGGGCCACTCGGGCTCGGGCCGGGCCCGATCGCAATGGTGTAAGAATTAATTTTGAAAATATAAATTTTAATTTGATTAAAATATATTAAGATATAATAATATTTTAATTAAAAGGATAATTTGGTAATTTTAATTTTATTTAATAGTATTAATTAATTTTTTTAACAGTGCGATCGACTTATGCATAGTGCAATCGCCCTAATGCAAAGTGCAATCACTTCAAAATAATATTGTACGTTAGATCATGAATCTAACGGTATTTAGGGGGTTTACTGACGTCAGGAAGGGCGAAGCCTTCCTGATCATAGAAAGACCCTTCTTACTTTATATATTTTATCTCATTTTCTTAAAACTCGTACCCAAACAAAGAGAAATAAATTTGAGAGATGCAGGAAATAAATAACTTATATTTATAAAAATTAATAACATGTTATTTTATTATTTAATTCTCTGATAAAAATATTTATTTTTATAATATGTATGTCATTTCATATATTAAAGAAATCACATGGGAAGAATACTTTTCCTTACTAATTGTACTATCATCAAGAGTGCAAATGACGCTCGCGCGGCCGTCGAGCGGTCGAGTGCTGTCAAGCGCCTAGACGGTGCCAAGGATTTTTATTTTTCTATTAATATTAAATTTTTTCTAAATATATATTAATAAAAATATACATTAATTATACGATAAATTATAAATTTTAAACATAGTTAATAATCATTACAAAATATAACAAATCAAATAAAATGTTAAAAACTATCATAATACGACATTGTCTGACTTCTAAATAAAACACAAAAAGAGCAAAATATATAGTACGGATAAATTATGAAATAATTCAATTAAATTTCCATTTTTTAATAATTTAAGTAAACTAATTTTTATTAAGTTGAAATAAAAATTTAAAAAGAAGAGTAATGACCGTCTAGCTAGGCACTAGGCGGCTTTGACGGCTGCCTAATATGTTGGGGAATTTTTCTCGGCGATTTAATCTTAGGGTCGGCGGTCGAGTGCCTTTAAGCACCTAAGCGGCCGCCTAGACGGTCCCGCGACCACCATTTAGGTCTATGACTATCATACGCGATTCAACACGAACAGATGTTTATTATCCATTTGTTACTTTTCAAAAAACGAAATTGCTTAAATATTTATGAGCAATAGTAATATATTAATTAGACTTTTTTTTTTAAAGGATTAATTAATTAGAGAATAATAAAATAATGAAGAAAACAAGGAAAGTTGGTGGTCACGCAATCGTGCATGGGAATCATGCAGTCAGATAGATAATGCATGGTTGCATGCATGGTGCGATTCACGAGATGACTACCAAATTGAGACCAAAACCCTAGTGGTCAAAACTCGTGTTGTTTGTTTTTTTATGCTTTTTTTAATTTGAAAACCCACTTCTCAATCACTTTTTTTTTTTTATTGGGGCATAAAGTGCATCATGGATTTTAAATATATTTTTGAAGAATTATAAATATTTTTGTTGAGAAATTACAGTAGTGTATATAACTAAATATTTGTCATTGTCTAAGCTATAATTGTTCAGCACGGGTGGACGTTCAGTCGGTTCGGTTGATTTTGGACTATTTTTTAATTGAATCGAAATAACTGACTTTTATAATCCAAAAATCGAAATCAAACCAAATTAACTTTTTGATTACTGAAAAAACCGAAACTGAAATATCCGAAATATATTTCAGTTAGTTCAGTTAAAATCAATTTTTTTAATATTTTTCATAATTTAGTGTATACTTTAATTTTTCAGTATTTACAACACTAAAATCAAAATGGAACTAGGGTTTAGAAAGGAAAGTGAATAAATATTAAACTAAGATAAAAATAATATTATATATATAATTTTGGTTATTTCGGGTTTTCCCTTTTTATGGACACATAATCATACCGAACTGAAATAATTTCGGTTATTAAAATTATAATCCGAGCCGAAATTTTAACCAAAATAACCGAAATATTTTGGTTTGGTTCCGAAATTCGGTTTTTTGATTTTTTGTCCACCCCTATTGATCAGTGCAAATAATTATTTCTTCCATCCCAAGATATATTTCATAAGTGGAATGTCGCACATATTAAGAAAATGAATTGAATGTGAAAGAATTGAAAAAAAAAAAAGATGTTTTATTGCTTTTGTGAGTGTGAGTTGTTACCCTTTAATTTTTGGGGTGTGGAATTTATTGTGTGACGTCCAAAAAAAAAAAAGGTAAAATTTAAGTTGGGACAGAGGAAGTATAATTATTTTTCAGTGAAAATCTACAACTCTTAAAATGCACACTTGAATTACACGTGTACTTAAATTAAGGGTGATTTTGGACAATTGAACTCCGGTATTAATTCATTGTACAAAATTAATAATATAATAATAATCTATTGATATTATTGCTTTTATAAATTAAATATGTGAATTGTATTTTATGTTGTGATATTAATTTATAAATAAATAATATTATTAAATGAATAAAATCACCCAATAAATATAATGTTATAGATTTCATATTATGATCTAAGTATCATGATAACAAAGTTCATGATTTTAATTTGATACGTGGAGCAATCAAAACTGGCTGATTTTCAAAATATCTAATTAATGAATTTTTTTTTCAAAAGAATAGAGTAAGTCTCATGTGCACCAGTTACACGGTACAACTCAAGTTCATTTTTAAAAAGTTACACATTGCACAAATTATTATTGAAAAGTTGCACTATGAAAGATGAGTCTTTCTATGATCAGGAAGGCTTCGCCCTTCCTGACGTCAGTAAACCCCATAAATACCGTTAGATTCATGATCTAACGTACAATATTATTTTGAAGTGATTGCACTTTGTACTAGGGCGATTGCACTATGCATAAGGCGATCGCACTGTTAAAAAAATTAATTAATACTATTAAATAAAATTAAAATTACCAAATTATCCTTTTAATTAAAATATTATTATATCTTAATATATTTTAATCAAATTAAAATTTATATTTTCAAAATTAATTCTTACACCCATTACGACCGGGCCGGCCTGGCCCAAGCCCAAGTGGCCCGACGGGCCAAGCGGGCCGGGCTAAATAGGCCCGGGCCCAAAAAATATAGGCACGAAAAGAACCGGGCCTATTTAGCCCGGGCCACTTGGGCTCGGGCCGGGCCGGCCCGGTCGTAATGGGTGTAAGAATTAATTTTGAAAATATAAATTTTAATTTGATTAAAATATATTATGATATAATAATATTTTAATTAAAATAACTTTTAAAAATTAGAAAAAAAAATAATTTTTAAAAAATTATAAAAGGTTATTTCAGTAATTTTTATTTTCTAATTTTTAAAAGTTATTTTTTTGGCTTGGGGCGAAACTATGTCGCCTAGGGCGATGTAATATTATTTGTCAAAATTCTATTGGTTTATTGACGTCAGGAAGGGCGAAACCCCTTCCTGACCGTAGAAAAGCCCATGAAAGATACATTTTTCAGTAATAACATGTGTAACTTTTCAATAGTATTTTATGTAACTTTTAAAAAATAAACTTGACTTGCACCATGTAACTGGTGCATACAAAGACTCATGGAAAGAATATGTTTTGACATCACGTTTCATGAAGTTCGTTATTTAAATTGATTGATAGTGTATATACAACTTTAAAGATTGTATTTTTATTTGTGGAAAGAAATATCATTCAAATAATTAAGTAAAGAGTAGTGACTGTTTATTTTAAAAAATTATTCTAGTTTACCGACCTACTCTTTTTTAGGGTCACTCTAATTAAAATAATTTTTACACCTTTAAAATTAAAAAAAATCTATAAATTTTATCATTACAATATTTTTAAATCTAAAAAAAAAAATTAGTCTATCCCTCCAATTTTACTTAGATTCACTTTTTATTTTAGTAGTCTGTCCAATAATTTAATCTAATTTTCTTAAAAAAATATTTTACTCTATAAATTATAATCCACTTTTCTTTAACACACAATATACCTACTCTTTTAGAACTTGTGTAAAACAAGATAATACTAGTAAATTTGTGTTGGAGAAAAATAGTTTTGGCGGTAGATATATTTAATTAAAGATTAAGTATTTGGATAATTTAATTGGTATTATTTGACTAATTAAATAAATGTATTGAAATTAACTTTTTAAAAATTAATTGATACAATTTTGTTCTAGTCATGAAGATGAATTTAATGTATTTAGTTGTTGTTGAGTGAGAAATTGAATTGAGAATAAATTGGTTATAACACCTTTTGATATATGAATAAAATTAATTATGCAATTAACTTCTCACCACACATTAAAAAAAGAGTTAAAACACATGATATTAATATGAGTACAGTGAAAAATATCAAACTATAATTGATTTATTGACAATCAAATTTGTCAAATGCGCCCGCGTGCGTGCCAAGCCGATGCACGCCCTTGGCCTTGGTTTTAGTTCTTGACAATTTGAGTTTGGGTGGATTTGGCCATTGGGTATACTTGAGTCTTAGGCCCGACAACTATCTAACTTTTTAGAATCTAAAATTTATTTTGGATCCAAGCCAACTAAGTTCGGTAACGGGTTAGGCTAATACCGATGGACAGATTCATTGAATTAAAAGTTGACTCATAGATGACTTCATGCTGACTCAAAGCAGCAAAGACATATTAAAAACATGATAAATTATAATGTCTGACCAACTTTTGATTGATTACCATCAATTCCGCTAGTTGTTAATTACCACCAATTTCGTTCATCGACATTAAATGCTGACACGTTTTTTTCCGGTTAAAAGTGGAGGTTCACCTATAAATAGGTGTCCCATGCATTCATCCTTAACACACAAATACTCGAATTCCTTCTCTCCTCCTCTGTCCTCTGTATGTGAAGTTCTAAAGAAATAGTCCAGTTCGAGCGTTCTTTCTGTTCGCCGGTGCTTCATTTCCTGCGATGCTGCACACTTAAAATTGAAGTGTCATTTTACCTTTGGGAGCGTAATTCCAACAGACGAGCACCACCGCGGAATTTTCGCTTTGCGGGAGGAGGCCTCCTTGACTTGTCACATGATTGTTTCAGCTTGCAATCTTATCTATATGTGTGTGTTATTTTTTTCCCGATGTAATTTTTTTTTAGAATTATCATCAACTCGTCATTACATTATTTTCAACAAATTGGACGGAGGGAATATTTTTAATGGATCTACAAATGCACACAATCCAAGTGATCATTTATTTATTTTATATAAAAAAAATTTCTCAAATTCCTAAATATTTCTCCATTATCTTAATATATGTGTCTTCTCTATTAAATTTTTTTCCGAGAACAAGTTAAATTTTGTTATAGCCTATCTCTACATAAATATGAGGTTGGTAATTGTAGTTGCAGTCTTTTCTTAATTACTTGTTCCTCATTACAACATATAAATATGTAAGATAAATTTGAAATATAAAACTAAACGTTTGAATTAATCCGTTCAATTTAATTTGTGGAAAATAAACAAGGTAGGAAAACATAGGATTCCTCAAACTTGTCTGTCAACAAAGACTAGACAGCTTTTTGGCTTTGTTGTGGATTAAAAAGAATTCCAAAAATTATAAGTAAAGCAAGAGAGATCATGAGGGATAAAATCCTTTTTGAAGGATAAGTGACGTAGTAAATAAATCAACTATTAGAACTTGGCCCCCTTTGTCTTATCCTATACAATATCTCCTCAGTACGTTAAACCAAAGCGCTGATATATACAGGAGTGACGCAGAAATCGGCTTAGCCGCCCGTCACTTGTCTACCCGATTTCTACAAAATCGATAATTTTAGGCGTTTTAGGGCCTTGGCGGCTCTAGGCGCCGCCTAGACAGTTCTATATGCGGCCCTAAACGGCCCAAAATTTGTATTTTTATATACTCCCTCCGTCCCACAAGACATTGTAGTGTCTTTTGAGGAGGAAGTATTTTTTATAAAAAAATTAAAAAAAAAACTAGGCGGTCGACTAGGCGCTACGCAGCCAGAAAACGCTCGATTGCCGATTTTCAACTTCTATGATATAAATTACTAATTAAATTCAAACAAATTTTATAGTGATTTCAAAATCACAATTCCGAGTGGATGAGAATATGAAATGGTTTATTTAATAAATTAATTATTGAATATGATAAAGAATATGTAGGATGATGACAATTCATGGGAAAAGGTGTTAAATTTTTATTATTACTTTTATATGAACAAGCAGATATATATATATATAACTAAATTTAATTAGCTTAATTTGGATATTCCATTAAAAGCTCAGGAGGAGTATATAGTTCCACCATTTCCATTGGATCTTCCAAAGACACAAAGTTTGTGAAGATACGAATTCATTGGTTCGACATGTACATTCAGTACTCAACCTTTCAATCAAATTTAAATGGGTAAATTACGAGCCAATTTTGTATGTATAAGATGCACTGTGCAATTAAACATACGAAAGAAATCTTGATTTTAGATAAATGAAAGAATTCCATCTTATCTAAAAGTTCGAACTTGTAGAAGGATGTAGAATCAGTTTATCTATTTAATTTCTTTAACACTCCCCCTCACTCATGGCTATACTCTAGCTCATATATTTTTTTCTTTGGAAAGACCCAATGAATGAACAATTCAATATGGGTAGTGTTGCTTTCAGCGGGAATCGAACTTAGGACATTGGGCGTGCCTAAGTTCTGATACAATAAAAAAAAATTTACCTCATCTAAAAATTCAAACTTATAAAAAGGTATGAAACCAGTTCATCAATTTTTCTTAACAATATATATATATAATGATCACATGTAACTAATGAAAAGCGTGACACATACTCACTCCGTTCCGTAGGAATTTGCACCTATGGGACGATATATTTTTTAAGAAAAATATGTTTTATATATAAAGTAGTGGCATGTGGGTAAATATGTGTATAAGTTTGTGAGTGCGTACGTAAATCAATATTTTTTTTTTAGTAGTGTGCAAATTTGTGTGGGACGTCCAAATAAAAAAAATTTGCAAATTCTTGTGGGACAGAGAGAGTATAACTTTGACCAAAACATATTTTTGACTTTAACTTAAATATGGTTAATGCACCGATCTAAAATTTGTGCACTATATACGTGTGAGATATGTGCATGTGGATTTAATGTTTGTATCTTGTATTTATTATAACCTCAGGCCTAGCGCAAGGGTGCATCAAATATGTTGCAACATATAGGGCGACAAAGAATTTGAAATAAAGTGCAAGCAACCTAACTCTAGATTATTATATACGATTTAGATCAATACTATAGTTATCAAATAATAATGAGTATATAAATCACTTTCTCAATTCCAGAGTAAAATTTCAATATTTTTTAAACATTCCACAATAAATTTCTCGTTCTATAAATTACAAAAAAAAAAAAAAAAACACCCCGCTCCACTTAATCTTTAACCTCACGTCACACAGTATTACCAAAAATGTCATCCATTTCATTCACTTTTCAGCACTATTTATTAATTTACCACTACCATGTCCCTTAAAATATTGTGATATTTTTGGTGCTATATTAGTATTTAATTAATAAAATGTGATTCGTGAAAATTTAAAATAATATTTTCATTAGGGAGTAATATAAATTTTTATGTGACAAACAAAAAACCTAAAATATGCAAATTTTTCAGAGTCAACATGCGATTCATTATATATTACTAATAGATAAATATATATATATATATATATATATATATATATATATATATACGCTTGTGTGTGTGTAGGATCTTCATGCATGTATGTATATATTATGAGATGATGATAATACATGATAGAGAGAGGCATGTGGGACCCAGAAATTATAAACATGGAAATGAAAGGGGAATCAGATTCCAGGGACGCATGTTATATGATTGAGGAGCCGGGGAGGGATGGGATAGATGGGCCAACGTGAGATGACAATGACCTCCTTGGAATCTCAACTCACTTTAATTACTATACTTGCAACCATTTATAATATGAACCCTCCGTCCTTCCGTACAAATTTGCACACTTTTTTTTATTTGAACGTCTCATATAAATTTATACATTACTAAAAAAAAAAAAAATTAGGTGCATACTCATAGACATATACACATATTTACATATATACCACTATTTATGTATAAAATATATTTTTCTTAAGAAGATGTGATGTACGGAATGGTGCAAATTTTTACGGGACGAAGGGAGTACTAATTTCTCTTTAATTTTATTTTTATGTGTTACCAAATTAATTCTCTTCTTGGTTTTCAATTCTGATACGCGTTTCAAATTTATGTAATTTGATACTCTCTTCGTTGATCCACTATAAGTTGTTTGTCGCTTTTGTGCACATGGATTAAGGTAAAAGTGAAAAAGTACAACTGATGTGATAAAAAAAAGTGAAAAAATATAAGTGATGTGATGAAAAAAAAGTAAAAAAGTAATGAAAATAGTGTAAAAAACATTGAAAATAATAATAAATTAAAAAATGAATAGTAGTTTCAAAAAAAGGTAAAAAAACAAATGAGCAACATATAGTGGAACTGATAAAAATGACAAAATTAGCAATTTATGGTGGGACGGAGGGAGTATATAAATATTTATTTTTCATAATTTGATATATAAATATATTAATATTTATGTAATGATCTGATACGCGTTTCAAATGTTTGTTTTCAATTTTATTTTCTTGATGTGGCAACCAGAATCATTAACCTCTAGAAAATAAAAATGGTTAACAATTCATATTTTTTCCAATTGAATATGCTCAAATAAAGATGGGGCTTAATTAGTGAGGGGGATTGAGTACCCTTTTATAATAAAAGAGGATTTTAGTGAGGTGAAATTAACGAGGGCAAAACCCTCGTGCATGAGAAAGGGCTCGAACTCCTCTTTATTTTTGTCTTTTGATCTTCACATCACAAGTGTGGGCAGTAGTGATTAATTTATGTGCATATGTTAAACTGGCCGGGAGTAATATCGATCTTTCAATTTTTTTAATTTTCTAAAAAAGTTCATATCATGAAAATGGTATATACAATACCGTCCTGATAGTTAACACATCGTTAATAAATTACATATTCTTTCCACCGGCTAAAAGTAAAAATATTAATATTTCACTCTTACAAACAACCATTTTTATTCGTAATGAAACTCAATTCTCACAATATACTACAATTACTCTATCTATTTTTCAATTAATTAATTCTTGTGATCAGCACAAGATGCATATTTTTATAGGTCGATGGAAGGAGTAAATATAAATGTGTATTTTCATTTATTGATTTGCACACCCGTTACGAAATAATGAATCTCCAATTAGCAATTACTCCCTTCGCCCTGTAAGGAATTTGTACCCTACGAAACGACATATTTTTTAAGGAAAATGTATTTTACATCCAAAGCAGTGATATATGGATAAATATGTATATATGTTTGTGAGTGTTCACGTAAATCAATATTTCCCTTTTTAATAGTGTATAAATTTATGTGGAACGTCCAAATAAAAAAAGTGTACAGATTCCCGTAGGACAGAGGAAATAATAATAAAATAAAGGGTAATGATTGATATCCAGAATCTGGATATCCAGATTTCAAATTTTCAATTTATTATAATTAATTTAATTAATCATTTACTAATATATCCCTAATCCTTTTAGGCGGTAGTTTAATGAGATGACACACTTTAATTATTAACGGCAACATTATTAATTAACTTCCAGATTAATCATGAACCCACCACCCCAATTCCCAACACTTCTTAATTAAATTAACGGATACTAAAAAAAGATTTAGGGTGCAATAACACAAATATGTAACATACTTTTTATTTTTTTTATTTTTTTGGATTAAGGATGTAAACTTATAACTGAACCCTAATTTCACTCATCCACAAATCACTAATTAAAGCATAAACATAATTTAATAATATTTTTTATAATTTTTCTATTTATTAAGATTTATAAATTTATATTTAAAATTTATAATATATACGATTCTTTTTCTTAAAGGTTACAAGAAAGTAAAATAAAATAAAATAAATTATAAATTTTAATCATACCATCAATAAAAAAAATAAAAAATAGAACATGGTCTAAGTTATGGGGAAATGGATCGCCCACTATACCTTCCACTAATCTTATAGAAACCCTAAATATAATTTAAATTTAAAATCATTATTGTACATATTTTAAATTCTCAAATGAAGAGTCACAATTTAAACACTTGTAAATATAATAATTATGATACATATTCTCGAATTGTAAAATTAAAATATATTAAATATTAAAAATAATTAATTTACCAAATTCATAATTAAATTCAAATTCATTATCGTAAATTAAATATGATAGTATTTTCAAAACAAATTTAATACATTTTATAAATTAAATTCTAATAAGATTTCAAAAAATATATAACATGAACCGTCACATTTCTATCTATATATATCCTTGTAATTAGTCACAAAAAAATCATCAACCAAAACAATCTCAAATATGGCAACACCAACAAAAACGAAGAAGTTCATTGAGTATTGTTGATAAAAGGATCTAAACTTGAGATAAGCTTGAAGATTAAGTGTAAAATGGCAAGAAGTTATAAGCTGCTCGCCTACATGCTCGCCTGCCTGCTCGCCAACATGCTCGCTCAAGATTAAAGGTGTCAAAGCAACGAGCCTACGCGGCCTTTCCCCAGTTGCTCGCCCAGATGCTCGCCCGGATGGTCGCCCACTTGCTCGCTACATTGTCCGTCTCTCCTTCGAGGGAAAGAAGACACAAGATGTCCGAGGAACCTGTATGAAAGGTCCGGATTGTTGAAGGCTAGAGTTAGTGGGGCAAAGCTTGGAGGGGATGACAAGTGGAGGACACTTGTCACCCCCACAGGCCATATAGCTTAAAAAGAGGCCACCTCATCCTTAGAAGGATATAAATAAGAGGAAAAACCTCATTTGTAAGGATCTAATTTCCCAAATACAAGAAATACAATACACAATTCCTCTCTCTACTTTTCCAATTATCACTTCTATTACTAATCAAAATTACATCTTTAGATTATTGATTGAGTGATTTCCTATATACAAATTAGCCATATAAATCATTCGGTTATATAAATTGCTCAACAATTTGGCGCTAGAAGAAGGGGCCCGAACCTCCGTCAATTGAAGAATTCGATACTCATTCTTCATTTTTCCTCAAGAACACCCGTCGAAGTCCGGTAAACGTTTTGAAGAATATCTTCAATTGTGAGTGTTTTCAAGAATTTATTGTCTTCGAAAACACGAACTAGAAAAGATTTCTTTAAAATCCCGTCTGCTATACTCAATTATTAACCGGAAACAATGACGAGGCATACATACGAATCCTCCCACGATGAATCCCGCACTACCTCGACAAGTCGGAGATGGAAGGGACGAGGACCATCCGGATATCGTCAAGCTGAACAAGCTCGTGTCCCGGCGTTACTGGCGGTTCCGGTCGGTCAACAAATTGAAACTACCATTGAATCAATGGTTAGAACGCCCGAGGACATCGAGAGAGCGATGACCACCCTGAAACAATTACAGAGGCAGCAGGTGGTGATGGCACGTCGTCCCGTAATCCAGGTTGCCCAGACTGAGACGAGACATGATACTCGAACAAGCTACCATCCTCAGGAGGAGGAGGCCAGCAGTGGACGTGTTGTGCCCGAAAGTTCAAGGGGCAAACAAAAGATGTCCGATCGCCTTGGACCACAACCCCCACGCTCAAACCAGCGACCAGCTGGGCGAGCAGAGGGGCGACCAGCGGGGCGACCAGCTGACCAAGCCTATGATCAACCCGAACGCCTTGACGGGTCACAAGGCGATAAGCGTGGTAATCAGAGTCATCACTCGGAAGGGAGAAGGTCGGAGCATTCATATCGCCAGGAGCCTTGCGAATCAGATGCCCGGAACCAAAGAAGGCCGGTGCAAGAAAGGTTGAGGAGACGGGCATCCGAGAGGTTAGGACCAAATGCCGCGAGTAACCTCCAGCAACCACAACGGGAAATCGCCCGAAGTGAGGGACTGCCGGGGGCAGCACGTCATCATGAGGTGCACCCGGAACAGCCTCGAGGAGGGGGATCATCCCGCAGGTCGTCCGTCCTAGAGATCGAGAAGTTGAAGAAAGCTGTGGAAGACCTACAACACCAAGTGGCCATCAAGGACAAGGTGGAAACATACACGTCACTCCCTGTATCACCATTGTCGCCGGTCATCCTAACTGCACCAATCCAGAAGAAAATACAGTTCCCCTCACTTGTGCTGTATGAGGGAGAGTCTGACCCCAAGGTTCACATCTCTAAATATGCCGATTATATGATATCAATGGGGGCATCGGATGCGACGCAGTGTCGAAACTTTCCCTTAACTCTCGGAGACCGGGCACATAGATGGTTCTCAGCCTTGACACCTGGATCAATTCAATCATTTGGGCAGTTGACCCAGGAATTCCTATCCCACTTTTCGGGATTTGGAACATATCTGACGCAGAAACATAGGTTGGCCAACATCTCGCAAGGGTCCGAGGAGACTGACCAACAATACTTGGAGCGGTTTGATAGAATCCTCCTGGAAGGGGAAGCGGTCAGTGACGATACAAAAGTTGTAGCAGTCATGGCGGGACTGCGTAAAGGAACGGACCTATGGAAAGAAATGCATCTGGCCTGTCCTAGTACATACGCCGAGTTCCGCCACAAAGCTGGTGTATACGTCGCGATGCAGGAAGTAATGGCCAAACAGTTGGCCCCAAAGGCTGAAGATAAGAAGAATGGAAAGAAGCCTGGTGGTAGTGGTTATAAGGCCCCAAAAAATTTGAAATCATTTGGGGACACGGCAGAATACAGGGAAAAGTTAAACCAAGTCTTAACTACCACGATTGATCACGTCTTCACAGCTGTGAAAGACCAGGATATGCTAGCTGCACCCCGGAGGATCAGACAAGATCGCAGCAAGCTAAACCCGAACAAGTTTTGTGCATACCATCAAAGTATCGGGCACTTCACCAGTGAATGCCGCGATTTGCTAAAACAGTTATGGAAATTCTATGAGGATGGAAAACTTGCCGAGTTTGTAAAGAAGGCTCCAGGAAAAAGATAACGTCCGACGAGACAGGAAGCCTCAGATGATGAAGGAAGCGATGAGGCGGAGAGAGCCCCAAATAGACAAGTAAGAAGGGGTCCACCAGCAAGGCCGACGCATCTGGAGCCGAACAGAGAGATCCTTGTGATCGAAGAAATTGGGTCGGCAGGAGGGATGGTAGATGGCCGTCCAACATAAAAAAGACAGAAGAAAGCAGAGATTCGGGCGGTCAATCAGGTGCAAGAGATGGGGTCCGGATCAAAGGCGGCTACGAAACCGGTTGCGGAGTTGACTTTCTCTCAAGCAGATCTTGAAGGGATCCTTACGCCGCACAACGACTCCTTGGTTATCAGCGCCAATATCATGAATGCAAGAGTACACCGACTGCTAGTGGATACAGGAGCTTACACAAATATCATGTTCAAAAAGACACTAGACCAACTAGGGGATTACGAATCCTACATAGAGGATTGCAATCACAAGATAGTGGGATTCGGAGAAGCTGTGACCGTCCTACTAGGTGTAATAAGGTTGCCTGTAGAACTTGTAGCGCTAGAGGACCCGGAAAGGAGGATGACAAGGTTGTTAGATTTCCTAGTCGTAGATCAACCATCCGCCTATAACAGGTTCCTCGGCCGCCCTTTCATTTCTGAATTTAAAGCTGCATGTTCTACTTACTACTATTGTATCAAATTCCCAACTCTCAAGGGTGCAGGTACGGTAAAAGGGGACCAAAAGAAGGCGCGAGAATGCCTATTGACCCTGAAGAAGCCCGTGAACCAGGTGTTAGTGTTTGAAGATCCCACATCACAACCCTCCACAAGCGGGCCGAGCAATTTGGATGATACTTCGGTAGACACCGAAATGATGGAAATAGACCAAACATCGGAAGACATGGAGGTAGATAATGAACTCCAGCAAGATCCTGTGACTGTAGCCAAAGAGAGTGGTGGAATGGAGGCAGCGCCGGAGGATCAGACAGAGGCCTCAGAAGACATTGAGCCCCGGTTGGGCTATGAACCTATCTCGGAGGAGATAGAAACACACCTTGAAGGACCAATGGATGATCCCCGGTGGAAAGATAAAAAGCGACGCGCCACACCAGTGGAGGAGCTCAGATCCATACAAGTTGATCCAGATAAAGAGGATCTAGAACTCTTTATCGGGTCAGAATTGGAAGAACCTTATAGAGGCCGGATGGAGGAATTCCTTCGGTCAAACCTCGATGTGTTTGCATGGTCACACGAGGATATGACCGGCATACCAGTGGAACACGCGTGCCATCGCCTGAACATAGATCCCACGAAGAAGTCTGTTCGCCAGAAGAGGAGAAAATATGGGCCAGACAAGTATGAGGCGTTGACCGGTGAGGTGAAGAAACTTTTGGACAATAAACTCATAGAGGAAGCATTATGTCCTCAATGGGTGGCGAACCCTGTTTTAGTCAAGAAACCAAATGGAACATGGAGATTATGTATAGACTTCACAGATCTCAACGCCGCATGTCCAAAGGATAACTTCCCTCTACCCCACATCGACCAGCTGGTGGACAATACGACAGGGCACGAACTAATGACGTTTATGGATGCCTTTGCAGGTTATCACCAGATTGCCATGCACCCCGATGATCAAGAACATACAGCATTCTATACAAATAAAAATCTATTTTTTTGGAAGAGGATGCCCTTCGGGTTGATCAACGCCGGCGCCACATATCAAAGATTAGTCAACAAGATGTTTGACCAGCACCTTGGTGACACAATGGAAGTCTATGTGGATGACATTGTTGTGAAGAGTCTTAGAAAAGAAGACCATCTGGAGCACCTCAAGCAAGCATTCGATATCATGAGGGCGTATAACATGAAGCTTAACCCAAAGAAAAGTAGCTTTGGGGTGCAATCCGGTAAATTCCTGGGACATCTCGTAAGCCAACGGGGCATAGAAGTCAACCCATCACAAGTCAAATGTATTCTAGACATGGGTCCACCAAAGGATGTACCGGCAGTCCAACGACTTACCGGATGTCTCGCGGCACTTAATAGATTTATATCCCGATCTGGGGACAAGAATAGACCCTTCTTCGAGTCTATCAAAGGCAAAGGCACCTGCAAAAGGACCGGGAAGACCAACTACGTATGGACAGATGCTTGCCAAAAGGCGTTTGAAGATATAAAGAGCTACCTCAGTAATCCCCAGATCCTGTCAAAACCGGTGCCGGGTGAAAAGCTATACTTATACCTGGCGGCCTCGGAAGTAGCCATAAGTTCAGCCTTGGTACGTGCAGAAAGTAAGACGCATCTGCCAGTGTATTATGTCAGCCAGGTGCTACATGAAGCAGAATTACGATATTCCCCAATGGAAAAATTGGCATATGCATTGGTGATGAGTGTGCGGAAACTCCGACCATATTTCTTCGACCATCAAGTGGAAGTTTTGACAACATTTCCCTTGAGGCAAGTCTTACATAGACCTGATACTGCCGGACGATTGTTAAAATGGTCACTAGACGTTAGCCAGTATGGTATAACATACGCACCCCGAACAGCGATCAAAGGGCAGGCTCTGGCAGACTTCATAGTAGAGCTAACCTACCCTCAAGATCCGACGAGGGGACATATTTACCCATGGCACCTCTATGTAGACGGCTCAGCAACAAGTTCCGCAGCCGGAGCAGGTGTCGTCCTAATAAGCCCCGACAAACAAGTGTTTACCTCAGCAATAAGGTTCGATTTCCTAGCAACCAACAATGAAGCCGAATACGAGGCGCTTATTGCAGGCTTGAGACTATCATTGGCTGTGGGGGCAACTAGGCTTCAGATTTTCAGAGATTCGCAGCTAATCATATCTCAAGTCCGAGGAGAGTACGAGGCGAAAGATCGACAAATGATCATCTACCAAAGGATCGTTGCACACCTAATATCAAAGTTTGAACAAGTATACATTGAGCAGGTCCCCCGACTACAGAACACTCAAGCAGATGCTTTAGCCCGGTTAGCCACGAGCACCGGAGAACCAAGCATCTCAGAAGTGGTGGTCACAAAGTTAATTAATCCTTCAACATTTGATTATGTTCATCAAGTGTTGAAGAGGGGGCAACAGATAATCAATAGCCAGCAACAGTCTACAGATGATTGGCGAACACCTATCTGCAAATTCTTGTCCAACGGAGAGCAGCCAGGAGACCCATGGGAAGCACAACGGATTGTGAAACAGGCTGCGAGATACACGATGGTTGAAGGACAATTATATAAAAGAGGAATTTCACTCCCATTACTCAAATGTCTTTCTTCAGAAGAAGGACAGAAGGTGTTGAAAGAAATCCATGAAGGAATATGTGGAGGACATGCTGGGGGGCAAGCCTTAGCTTACAAAACCATCAGGCAAGGGTATTATTGGCCGACACTGCGAAAGGATGCTATCAGATATGCTAAGAGATGCTTGAAGTGCCAACAATTCGCTCCAAGAATCCACACCCCAGCACAAGAATTGAAGTCGGTATATAGTCCATGGCCATTCACTAAATGGGGTATTGACTTGATCGGCCCATTCCCTCCCGGGAAGGGAGGGGTAAAATTTGTAGTAGTGGCAGTGGACTATTATACTAAGTGGGCCGAAGCTGAAGCACTAACGACGATAACCCAAGAGAGGATGATAAGCTTTATTTGGAAGAACCTGATATGCAGATTTGGGTTACCACAGTCAATAGTCACGGATAACGGGAGGCAGTTTGATGGAAATAAGTTAAGAGACTTTTGCACATCGTGGAACATCAAGAAACATTATTCCACGCCATATCATCCTCAGTCAAACGGACAAGTTGAAGCAGTAAATAAAATTTTGAAGCACATCTTAAAGATCCGGTTGGAAGAAAAAAAGGGGAGTTGGGCCGACGAGCTTCCGGAGGTCTTATGGACCTACAGAACGTCTTACAGAACAAGTACCGGAGAGACCCCATTCGCGATGGCTTTCGGAGTGGAAGCAGTCATCCCAGTAGAGGTCCAGCATCGGACATGGAGGATAATCGAGTACAACGAGGAAGCAAATGAAAAAGATATGGCTGTAGAGAGAGACTTGATTGAAGAAACAAGAACCTCGGCAGAGGTGAGAAATGCAGTCTATAAGCGACGGGCCGAGAAATACTACAACTCGCAGGTTAAAGATAGAAAATTCCAAATCGGTGACCTAGTGATGCGAAGGATATTAGCAGTCCCGACTGGAGTATTTGGTCCGAAATGGGAAGGTCCGTTCAGAGTAACAAAGAGTTGGCCAAATGGGACATACGATCTGGAGGATATGCAAGGTAGTTCTTCGGCATACACGTGGAATGCGACGCATCTCAAGAAGTTTTACCAATGAAGACTTATGTAAATTTCTCAAGAAAACCTTGCTTGTCCAACATGTATAGGGGCAAGCAAGTCCATAGTAGACGTGGATGAATCTGTAAAGTTATTATTGAATAAAGAGAATTCCTTTCGAATTTATGTATCAAAAGATGTCTCAAGTTATAAGCTCTAAAGACTTACAAGTCCACGATAAAGGCAAGGTATTGAGACTAACCCTAAGGTTAAAACCATTAAAAGGGAGTCCTTACCAATCAATAAGCCTACATCCAAAGAGATGAAGAATAAGGTGTAAATTCGCGATTCCATAAAGTGGAAAAGTAAGACGAATCAATTAAAACACCATACATCAAAAAACGAGCACTAAATAACTAAGACAGAAGTATCAATAGCGGGAGTAAAATATAAGCAAAAGCCAATAAAAGAGAAACTGTCGATGCATTAAAACGGTAAAAGGTGTTCAAGTACACATGGGGCGCCTTCAAGGGCGAAAAAGCAAAAGTAAGAACGTCTCTAAAGACAAGTGAAACAAAAAGAAAGAAAACCATCATATTAATGCCCGCCAGGCTGGTCGCCCACCTGCTCGCCAGCCTGGTCGCCAGCCTGCTCGCCCGCCTGGCCGCCCACCTGCTCGCCGGCTCCTGAAGGAGAAAGACCTGGGAGAACCTCGAAGGGAGATAGACCCTCAGTGTCCACCATCGCGTCGTCTTCAGCATTAATCTGAAGAGGCGGATAATTTCCACCGATGATCTTAAGTGTCGAAGGCACAACACTTAGATCGACTCCCATCTCTTCAAGATCCCCGATGTCCACCACCAAACCTTCCTTAAGAGGACGTTCGGTGAGGAAGTCGGTAAATTCCTTCTTCAAAGCAGTCCAGGGGTCCTCGTTCTCACCAACAGCATGGTGATAGGCCCGTAGATTCTCGGCGAAGGCATATACGAAGCCAAAGTCAGAGGACTCGGCTCGAATGCTAGCAACAGCCTCGGGAGTATAGCAGTCAGTATGGGCCGCTTTGTGCTCGGCAAGTTGGGTCTGAGTAGTTTGGAGTTCGTTCTCCAACTCGGTAATCCTCCTCCGAGCCACTCTGTTCTCTTCCAACTGAGCACGCAAGCTCGCCACTTCAGCACGTAAACTCTCAGCCTCGGCATGGGCCCTCTCAGAGCTGGCAAGGGCCGACTTCTCAGCATCCAAAGAGGCCTTGGCTTTGGCCTCAGCGACAGCAATCTTCTTCTTGGCCTCATCTCTTTCCTTCTTCACGTTATCTGATAGCACAACATAAGCCTTCTCTAAGGTGACGGCTTGCTCAAGGGCGCGCTGGGCACTGAAAAGAGCCCCACTCGTATGATGCATGGCCGTACGGATATTATCCGTCATTGATTGGCGCTGAACGATGTCTTCTTGAGGCTGAGACCAGTGCCTAACGGTGGATTCAACGGCAAGGCGAGTAGAACCCTTGAGCTCGTTGAGAGACTTCGGAGGACGGGCGAGTGCGAAATGATGTACAGCTGCGCTCCGGTGTTGGTAGCGTGAGGGATCGTACCTGAGTAAGAAATCAAAATAAGTCTAAAACAAGCCTGAAAAATGTTAAGTATAAGTATGCTACAGGATTGTGGAGTATTACCCTGCTGCTCGATCCTGATCCCATCCAAGGATCGAGACATCCGATAGCTGCCCAACGGATCGTATGGGGGCAGGAGCAGAGGAGGTGCCAACAGGAACAGGAAAAGTTGGCTCGGGAACCTCATCTCGGCCCGAGCCTCCTGGGGCTGAGGATCTGGTAATTCGGGCTCTCTTGGCAGTCTCACCCTCACGCTCAACGCGTGAACCATCTCCTCGGAGCACTCGCCGGGTGCCACCGCTTGGGGAACTACTCGGGGCTTGACGATCCTCGGTACGAGGAGCCCGAGGGGCAGCAGACCGAGTGTTCGGCCCAGGACCACCAGTCTTTTTGGTCGTCTTAGCGGAGATCTGAGCGGCTAGCACCACGGACGGGGGATCCCTCTTGGTACGTGCCATCCCAAATTTCTGGTTCAAAGTCTTGAAGGATGGAGGGATGGCAATGGACACTTCGGGAACTGCAGGCATGAAGAGGCAAAAAGAGTTAGAAAATTTTTCATAAAAAATAAAGGAATGTCAAACAAGGAGTCAAAATAGATATACCTGCGGGACGAACAACCTGGGCTCGTAGATGGTGAGGAGTGGTAATTAACCCCGAGGCGACGCGGCAGCTGAATTTGTTCAAGTAGTCAAAGGTTCTGTCCTTCTTGTTCCGACGGCAAACAAGAATGCAAGTAAACTTGAACTCCTCAGATAAGCTCGTCTTCTTCCAGCGTTGAGGGATTAAACCTGCAATACAAAAGAACGAAGACATCAGACACAATATCGAAAAAGAGTTTTTTAAGATTCAAAGCATGTAAACAAATCCTACGCTGCAACTCGCCAAACTCAGTAGGGGACATAATTCGTCCCCCAAGACCCTCATTGTTGTCGGGAGCCCACCAATCACCGCCAATGAAAAAGAATTGTTCCTTCCAGTCTCTCACTTTGTTTGGCAGTCCCTCAAGGATCTTCATGTCACTCCTCGCCTTAAGGTAATAATAACCTTGGCCCTCCTCAGAGCACTTGCTAAGACAGAGGGTGTAATTCACCTCTTGAGGAGTCAGGCGATCCTTATATTTCTCCAAAGCAAAAACCGTGCACAAAGATATCAAGTATGTCCACGCGTTGGGAGTTAGCTGGGTGATGGCTAAACCCGTTGTCTCCAAAAAACGCCCGATAAGAGGATGCAAGGGTAACGTCACACCAGCAGCCAACGTATGCACGTTTATGGAGGTCAATCCTTCCGGAGGGCGATCAGCTCTTTCATTCTCCCGGGGAGCATACATAGTAACGTCACAGGGAATATGATATTCTTTCCGGATATGGTCAAGATCGTCTTCATCAATAACGCTCACTATGGAGTTCGCCTTAAAGGGTGTACGATCATCTCTTTCGAGTTCCCGATATTGCCGAGGCGGTGTCGGGAAGTCAACAGCATACCGCTCGTAGTACGCCCTCCAATCAAACTCCTGTGCAATGCCCTCAGGGATGGACCTCTCAGACATATGTGGTTGGGGGAAGCTAACAGACTCAAACCACTCAGTGATTGAGTCGTCGCTATCGCCACTACTGGAAAGTATTTCGACGTCCTCCACGTCATCCCCCTCTGGGCGAGCAATAGGGCGCGCAAAAGGCTGTTCGATTTCTTGCTCGCCCGGTTGCTCGCCGATGTGCTCGCAAAGTTGCTCGCCAGCCTCCTCGCAGGCCTGCTCGCCTTCTCTCGCCAGGAACCGATTTACCTCCTCAACCGCGGAGTCGGACGCCGCCAAATGAACCGAGGATAGGCCCGCAATCGGACCGCCCTCCTCTACATCCTCCACCATGGGCCGTTTGCCCGGATTCCGGTGAGAAATCGTCCGGCTCGAGGATGACGACATGGATTCAGGAAGAAAGAGGTAAAGACAGGGTTGACCCTAGGGTGTGTTTAACTAAAGATGGTGGGCGTCGTCAACAAAGTCTCAAATCAGAAAATCCGGCAGACAAGTTTATAAAGTAGACATGCAAAGAAAATTAAAACAAAATGAAGGTAATGTGAACAAAGGATGAAAGGAATTGAGAAACTACCTGGGATATTGAGTCGAAAAAACCGGTCGCCGGAATCAGTGAAGATCGCTAGAGTCGCCGGAGAGAGATCAGAAATCGGAGCACCGGAAAATTTTCAGAGGATAAGGGTAAATGAAGAAGAATATGAATAGTGGCTAAGAAGCCCTATTTATATGTTCGGGTCAAAGTGAAAGAGGGAAAAGAATCTCAGGGACCAAGTTGCAAAACATTTGAAAAGTTTCTGAAAGGGCACATCTTTTCATGCGACTGATTGGCGCACGAAACGAGGAGGCGCCTCGTTTTCAGGGGAGTTGCCTTAAATGTTGAGGAGAGAGAGGGCAAGCAGGAAGGCGAGCTCCAGGGCGAGCACCACGTTACTCGCTAAGCTGCTCGCCCAGTTGCTCGCCCAGTTGCTCACTAACATAGTGTAAGATCAATTCCAGCATATACTTTGATGACAAATCAAAATATATACTGAGGGGCAAATGTTGATAAAAGGATCTAAACTTGAGATAAGCTTGAAGATTAAGTGTAAAATGGCAAGAAGTTATAAGCAGCTCGCCTACATGCTCGCCTGCCTGCTCGCCAACATGCTCGCTCAAGATTAAAGGTGTCAAAGCAACGAGCCTACGCGGCCTTTCCCCAGTTGCTCGCACCAATGCTCGCCCAGATGCTCGCCCGGATGGTCGCCCACTTGCTCGCTACATTGTCCGTCTCTCCTTCGAGGGAAAGAAGACACAAGATGTCCGAGGAACCTGTATGAAAGGTCCGGATTGTTGAAGGCTAGAGTTAGTGGGGCAAAGCTTGGAGGGGATGACAAGTGGAGGACACTTGTCACCCCCACAGGCCATATAGCTTAAAAAGAGGCCACCTCATCCTTAGAAGGATATAAATAAGAGGAAAAACCTCATTTGTAAGGATCTAATTTCCCAAATACAAGAAATACAATACACAATTCCTCTCTCTACTTTTCCAATTATCACTTCTATTACTAATCAAAATTACATCTTTAGATTATTGATTGAGTGATTTCCTATATACAAATTAGCCACATAAATCATTCGGTTATATAAATTGCTCAACAAGTATGTCCCTCCATCCCCGAAAAGCATGATGTCCATGCTTGAGTACGAGAAAAAACAGCACGAGGATCTCCGAATTGAAGCAAAGACATTGTTGAGGAGGATTATGAATCACACAACCGCCAAGGCCATGAGTGACATTATTTTCCAAGACGACCCACTGCATAAGATTTATGAAATTTTCCTTGATGTCAACAAGGTCAAAAATATTCCGGTGATAGTCCTCTCTGACTCAACTGCCCGTGAAGATGGTAACTCTGATGCAAATGTGGGTGAGGATGACATAGGAAGCAGGGCTGGTGAAGTTGGTGACGTGAATGACTATGTTGGCTACATGGCCGAAAATTCTGACTTTTAATTTTTTTCTTTTTAATTTTATGTGTGTGGTGGTCTCTTTAGAACTTTCTATGTTTTAATCGAATTATTATCTTATCTAAATAAATTGTTATCTTAGTTTTTTATGTTAAGTAATATTTTCTTTATTTATGCACTCAATACAAATAAAAATCAAATGATAAACTAGAAAAAAAAATTCATTTGTATTGTGCTTACTAAAATATTGGACGGACTAACAAAATGGTTGTATTAAAGGACACATAATGCTTCAAAATATATCATTCCATAATTCATAATGTGCATAATAAAATTTATTTAATTTATTTATAAAATGACAATTTGTAATTAATTTGTAATTTATTAATTTATTTAATTACAAGACTATTTCTATAAAAAAAAAACATGTTAAAAATTTGAGTTCCTTATAATTTGATTCGTTAGATCAATACAACTAGTGTAATGCTCAAATTGATATATATACGCTTTACACATATTCCAATTCAATCACTTTTGCCAATTATAATGTTAACATATATTTAACATTCAACATTGAATTAACCAACCCTAAACATTACTGAAAATTCATCGGTAAATAATTCATTATTTGAATTAACAAACAATATTGAATGAAGATAAAAATATTGATAAATAATTCATTAATGTCAATTTTTACAATCACATAAAAATTTCCAAACAAAAAATATTATTACCGACGCAAATACACCTAAAAAAAAACCAAGAACAAAAAATTTAGAAATATTGACACAATATAAAATTTGTAAAAGAATTTAAAATGGAAGAGGAGAAATTATGAAAGAGATTTAAGGGTATGTTTACCTTATTTATTAATGATTTTTAATTGGGAGCTGAGTGTTGCATTGGAAATACAATGTAGGAGAGAGAAAATTGAAGTGTATGTTTGAATTATTTTGACTAAATTAAATACCGAGTAATTAAGATTAAAGGGGTAAAATTGTTATTTAATTTGTATCTTAATTTTTAATTTCCATAATTGACCTTATCAGGATGTCTGGATACCCATAGATAAAATAGGAATTCCGGAAATGGAATTAAAAACAAGAGAGAGGGGGCTTGTTTGCTTTACTAGGCATGCAGCAACACTATTTAAGTTTGCATGCACACTTAGAGAGTAGTGTTTGTAAATACAGATGAATTATTACATTAACGTTAAAAAAAGCGAAAGCTGCTGCATGGGCTCTGTTCACGCACAGTGTGTGTGGGGATTATTTCCATGGTAAGATCTAGCTTGGATTTCCGAGCCACATATTTTTCTCCTATATATATATAACAAAATTAATTAATTAATTAGTGATATTGTTGTTTTAAGCAAATTAATTAATTAATGTGTGTAACATTAATCTTGGGATCACGACGACAGTGTAATATATATGCTAATAATATAATCCCGGGCGCAGATTACTCAATCTTAGTCACCAAAGACAACTAACCGACAAATAATCAAATCTGCATGATTATCTCCGAATATATGCATGTGTGTCCATCTCTTAATTATATATATACATATACATATACATATACATATACATATACATGGAGAGAGAGAGAGAGAGAGAGAGAGAGAGAGAGAGAGCTAACTTTATTTTGATATGGGGTGGTGTCGTGTGGGGTGGGGGGAGGAGTAGAATAGTGACTTTATTCGTTGTCTGTAGGCAGCCTTGATTCTTACAAAAGTGAAATTCCAAAGATTCCTTGTCTGCAAGGGGTAACTAAATTTCTATCTGATGAATAGATATATAGTGGCATTTGGCATTGAATAGTACTAATATAATGACTCTTCTAGAACTCTAAAAACGGTTTTTAAAACTGTTTATTTTAAAAGTTTTCTCTCATAATTTTGAAAAAAAAAACTATTTTATAAGTAGTTTTTGTAGAGTTTCAAAACAGGTCTTAAGTGTCTGTTTACAAGTGCTACAAAATAACTTCTAAAAATATTTTCTTTAAGCTGTGAGAGATAATTTTTTTTTAAAAGAATACTTAAACAGAAGTTGTTTTTAGTGATTCAAAATAGGCACTACATCCGTCCCTCAAAATTTTGCGGTACTTTTGAGGGCACAATTTTTTAAAAGAAGTATAATAAATAAAATATGTATGGCGAAAATTGTGAGATAGACATTTTGAGGGTGGAGATTTAAAGGAATATTTATATTTTCGGAGTACTCAAATTTTTATGGGACAATATTTTTAAAAAAAAGATATGAAAACTTTTGTGGGACGGTGACAGTGATAATTAAGAGACAATATCAGATGCAATAGCATGTTGTGATGAAAATTAAACAACACTAATTTCAAAATGATGCTCGTTTCACTACAAAAATGCGCGTTTTAACGACCGAAAATTAGCGACCGCCTATGAAGCGGTCGCTAATTATAATTCTAGCGACCGCCTAAAGCGGTCGCAAATTTTGTTATTAAATTAAGGTGATTAGCGACCGCCTAATAACCGATCGTTAATTATAATATTAGCGACCACTTTTAACTAATTAGCGACCGCCTAAAGCGGTCACAATTTTTTTATTAAATTAAGGTGATTAGCGACCGCCTATTAATCGGTCGCTAATTATAATATTAGCGACCGCTTTAGGCGGTCGAAATTTTCTTTATTAAATTAAGGTGATTAGCGACCGCCTTAAGCGGTCGCTAAATTTTTACCCCAATTAATGATTTTTTAAAATATAGTTTAGCGACCGCTTTAGGCGGTCTCTAAATTTAAAGTAATTTAGCGACCATCTTTGGCGGTCGCTAAAATTTATAAGTATAGTTTAGCGACCGCCTTTGGCGGTCGCTAATTTTTTACCCCAATTAATTATTATTTAAAATATGGATTAGCGACCGCTTTTAGGCGGTCTCTAAATTTAAAGTATAATTTAGCGACCGCTTAAAACGGTCGCTAATTTTTTTACCCATTTTTTTTCTTATTGAATATTTTATTATGTTCTAATTTTTCAAAGAAATAAAAATATTTTAGAGGTGTAAAATATTAAATTTATAAAATTTTAAAAAAATTGTTGATATATATATATAAACAAATTAGAACAAAAAAGAATTAATTTGATGAATTTAAAAAAAAATTGGCTCAATTTAGAGTTATATACAATCAAATGCATAAAATACAAACAAATAAAAATATTTTAGAGGTGTAAAATATTAAATTTATAAAATTTAAAAAAAATTGTTGCTATATATATAAACAAATTAGAAAAAAAAAGAATTAATTTGATGAATTTTAAAAAAAATGTGGCTCAATTTAGAGTTATATACAATTAAATACATAAAATACAAACAAATAAAAATATTTTAGAGGTGTAAAATATTAAATTTATAAAATTTTAAAAAAAATTGTTGATATATATATAAACAAATTAGAACAAAAAAAGAATTAAATTGATGAACTTAAAAAAATGTGGCTCAATTTAGAGTTATATACAATTAAATGCATACAAACAAATAAAAATATCTTAGAGGTGTAAAATATTAAATTTATAAAATTTTTAAAAAATTGTTGATATATATATATAAACAAATTAGAACAAAAAAAAGAATTAATTTGATGAATATAAAAAAATGTGGCTCAATTTAGAGTTATATACAATTAAATGCATAAAATACTAACAAATACAAATATTTTATGGTGTAAAATATTAAATTTATAAAATTAAAAAAGTT
>JAPKLY010000359.1:0-40521 GCA_026898435.1 Prunella vulgaris | reverse complement strand
ATATATATATATATATATATATATATATATATATATATAAACAAATTCGAATAAAAAAGGAATTAATTTTGTGAATTTAAAAAAAACGGAACTCAATTTGGAGTTATATACAATTAAATGCATAAAAAAACTTACAAATAAAATTTTTTAGTAGTGTAAAATATTAAATTTACAAAAAAAAATTGTTGAAACAAACATATATATAAATAAATTAGAAATAAAAAGGAATTAATTTGATGAATTTTAAAAAAAACGTGACTCAATTTGGAGTTATATACAATTAGTTGCATAAAAATGAACAATAACGCGAAGTGCCCGAGTGGAACACGCCACCTCTGAGTTGCCCAGAGGTCGCGCGTTCGACTCCCTCCGGGTGCATTTAATGTAACATTTATACAGAGCCTATGAAGGCTTTTCAATTGAGTTCACATGACTTTGTTGAGTTGAAATTAAACGAATAATTAATTAATTAAATAAGTTGAAATTCCCAATTCCATTAATAATATATAACCGAGTCAATGATATATTCCCAATTTTATAGTAATATATTTTCCTATCACCACTTGGAATATTACATTGGAAATTCTCCAAATTAAAGAGGTTGTCTTTTTCAGCAGATGCACAGAATTAACAAGTTCCTAATTTCATACTTGCAACTTGCAAGCCAACCTATTTAATTCAGATATATATAGGAAGAATAAAGAATAACTTAGATAATTAAATAAAATATATATCCCACTTCATTTGTCGTATCATATCATGGTCATATTTAATTTAATTTTAATTAAATTGCAATATATATTATTATAACATCATGTGAGTAACATATAGGGATTAATATCAAAGTCGTTCCATAACTTTTTTACTTTTTTGATTTGGTCTCGTAATATGTAATGTTTCACATAACAATTCAAATCTAACCAAATTAATTAGTCTCATAACTATATAATATTTTAATTTAGTCCCATAAAAATTCAAATCTAACCAAATTAGTCTCAAATCACCAGAAATGACATAAACCACGTCGTTTCACTCACGTGCCGTGTGAGCCAATTTCGCTGGAAAATATAACATGTGACCGGAAAGTGAGTAAAACAACGTCGTTTTATGTCATTTACGGTGATTTGGGACTAATTTGGTTAGATTTGAATTATTATGGGACTAAATTGAAACATTACATAGTTATGAGACTAATTTGGTTATATTTGAATTGTTATTGGACTAAATTGAAACATTATATAATTATATAATCAAATTAAAAAAAGTAAAAAAGTTATGAGACGATTTTGATATTAATTAATCCCATATATATATATATGGGAAAAATAATTTTAAAGGACCGTGATTTAGGAATGACATGAGAACCATAACTTTTATAAGGTTGACAAATTAAAGAAGATTATAATTTATAAAAGTGGTGAATTATGTTCAAATCAATTCAAATCGGTCTAACTATATTCTTCGGTTTGACATGAATTTAGAAGGATTTTTTTTAAAAAAAAATCTAATTTTGGTTGATTTGGGTCTTAATTATACAACTTCAAAATTTATGATTCTTAAATTATCAGTTCGAAAAAGTATGATCCTCGTTTACAAAAAAAATTAGAGTTCTCATTTTCCCTCTTTCCCTAAGTTATAATCCTTAAATCTTTTTCACCAATATATACATCACATCTAATTGTATTGTTCGTGTATGTGCAGAACTAGTATTACTCATAAAAATAACTAATATTGAGTGAAAAAATTATTAATATTGTTCAAAAATATAATAAATATTATTTAAAATTGCACATAAAATTAATTGCATTCACCGTGCAACTTGCATAGAAAATTGTATATATGGCAGTTAAATTAGTTAAAATCTCCACCTTTTTTAAGACATATATTATATATTCCCACTTCCATGCACTAATATATCTAGAAAAATTCTGTCTTGTGTAAAAATTTGAAATTATACTGTAAATAATATAAAATTAATTAATTAATTAATTTTTCTAACAATTATATATATCCAGCTATAAATTGCACAATTGGTCCAACAAGAATTTATGCTCATTAATTTGTTAGTTTTTTTAATATAAATAATTCCATAAAGTTTTTTTTGTTAATATTAATGGACTGCTAAACACAAATTCTAATGAGATCATATGTGCAATTTATTTTAATGGGTGGAACTAAATATACTTGAAAAAAAGATGAGAAAAGAACATAAAACTACATTTATTGGATACAAATTCTCATTGGACCAAAATTGCAATTTATCCACCTGCATTTTTTTTATCTCGGTAGACGTTACTCACCAAGTTCCAAATACTCCAAGAATTATCTCCAAGTCAATCTTATATCTTCCTTAATTCGTTTCTAGAGGAAATTGAATCTGGGTCACTCACTCAAATGAGAAACCCGATGGCTAGGTGACTCAACCTGGCTATTTGTATATCCATATTTCAAGAAAAAAAAAGGGGATTTAATTAAGAGGTACATATATATATATCCATATATTTCAATTGTCAGAAGCAAGACCAAACTATCTACAAAACAAACTGACAAAGCATGACCAGGAATCTCTCTCATACACACAAATGAGAGGCACAGAGAGTTTCACGCGTATCAAAAAAGCTTTCAACTGAAAATTGGAGAGAGAGAGAGATTGAGAATTCCATTCTTCATTTCGACTAGCTGTCTTCTCTCTCTCTCTCCTCCCTTTCTCTCTCTCAAAGAAAGTCTTTTTTGGTTACTGGGACATTGAATACTTTTTTTGGGGTTTTGGAAATGGAAGGAGAATTAATGATTTTTGTATGAAATTGAGTGCGCATGGAATAGGGTGTCTTTTGAGAATCTTGTCCAATTATGTACAACATTAACACTCAAAAGAACATATATTTGGCAACTCATAATTATTGAGAAATCATTTGAAAATATATATATTTTGTAGTCAAAGTTATATAATTTATCACCAAACAGACATTCGACATGGTCTTGGATAAGTGAACCAACTAACAACTAAATTCAAGGTAGATTTTCTGATTCTAGAATAGGTCAAAAGTGAATAGTTTGGATTTTTCTAGGGTACGATGTAATCTGTAGGTAATAATTAGTCATGAGAGCATGGAAGTTTGAGCTACCACACTGTCACAAATCTCACTTAATTTGGAGATTTATTAATCACACAATTGTCTACTATAAAATAATTAAATAATTTAATGCATCATCATATATATGTATATATGTGTATCTTTGAGCATGTCTTTTGTGATACACAGTACACACAATTTAAGTGCATTTTGTTTTTAATCAAAAGACCATAGATCAATTGAACTGTAATTATCAGATTTAAATAGTTGAAATTATATAAAAATGTGCTTGAATTGTATAATACACCTAGCTAAGTGTATGCATGACCTTATCTAAGGTTTTTTCTTTTTCTTTTTTTGGAAAAGTAATCAATTACAATATATAGTTTACTAACATAATCAATTATAATAGTTCCTTCTATCACCGAGTATATTGCATATCATTTCGTCTCGTTATAGATCGAAATCACAACCATAACAAGAGGAGAATCACCACCCGACGAAAAAAGGAAATAAATTCTTTCTCTCCATACATATCTCGAACCCTCAAGGATTTATTTTGCAAGATAGATGTGGTAGAGCTTTAACCACTTGAGTTATCCACAATCGACACTTTGTTTAACATTAACACTTTAATGACTATAAATATATAGATGATAATTTTCAGTTGCATGCCTGTGAAATCAAGATGATTTTGATTAAAAAAATGAGGATTATCGTGGACAAAAATAGGTGATAAAAACGAGCAGTTACGTTAAATCTTGCGAAATAAAATTTCATCTCATGTTTTGTTAATTTGATAATATGTATAACACTTTTTTAAGAAAAGTAAAAAAAAAAATTATAAACTAAGAAAAATGATGAGTAAGAGAAGTACCCAAAGAAATACATCTCAGTTCTCATTGTAATTTTATGATGTATAACACATAAACACAATAATTAAATTTCACAAATTGGGGGGTTCACATTGAGAATGTGAGTATATAGAAATGTCTATCTAGATTCACTAACATATATATATATATATATATATATATATATATATTTCAGGTGTTTAGAGTTTCATGAATCATTATTTTTCTAATATAGAAAATCATAACAAATTTAAAATTTATTTTATCACATTAATATATATATATATATATATATATATATAATGACACCATACACTAATCAAATATATGATGACATGCATGAATATGTGCTATGAGTTTTGAGCATCAACCAGTGATTAGTGACACATGTATAAGCATAATTTTCTAAGTTATTACTTTATACTATTATATCTATTAATTATGAAAATCAAATATAAAATTAATAGTGTTATGAACAATAAATTAAAATATTAATTTCATCACCTATACTAGCTAGTAATAATTTAGACCGAGTCTTTGATGACTTCCTTGTCACTAGATCTATTGTCTAAGTGTCTCAGATTCAAAATAATTAAATTCATCATCTATCTTTTCATATCTTTATTAAAATGGATCTCTATTTTATTTGTTTTATCAATATAACTATGGTATATATTCAAATTTCACCAATAAAATCCTAATAGGCCAGAAAATGCAAAATTAATTATCTATTTACTTTATCAATTTATTCTCTTTATTAAACTTTCGTCAATTAGGTCCTAATTTAAGTATTTTATATTTTATGCTTATGTTAATTGGCGACGATTGTCATTTAATTGACGTATCATATATGAAAAAAAAAACCCAAATCATATATGCTTCTGTCGACAAAAAGTAAGTACACATGACAGTGACGTCTTTAGCATTTTTCAACAAATCAGAACCTAATTCATAAAATTTGAATATGTAGGGAACTAATTAAATTGATAAAAATATAAACTGAGACCATTTTAATAAAGGTAAAACTATAAAAGATGGATTTGGTCTAAACTCATATAAGTGTCAATAAAATATCCTATTTTAATTTGATTTTTCATTAACTTCAAACACATCATATATAGGACAATTACTGATCGATGTCATTTTAATTACATGACATTAATACTTTTGAAAATAAAGTGTGCATTATCAAACTCAACAGAAAAGTGATTCCAAAAATTATTTCTTCAAAACTGTAAGTGATAATTTTAAAAATAAAATATTTTAAGACATTGTTTATAGTGTTTGAAACACCATTACTAGAACCAAAAACAATATAATAAGTGACATTTTCCAAAACAATATATATAGTCCACTTACAATAAATTAAATACGTGGAGCAAATTAATTTTAACATCTCCACAATATATATGACTCATTATGTCGAGGGATAGATATGGGAAAACAAAAGAATAGAGACTAGAAACAACCTAGCTTAAAGAACACGATTCATCTATCAATTATTTCTCCAAAGATAATGAAAATTCATCAATTCTTAAAGTATGTTTTGATATATGTCACCACAATAATTTACACATATAATACATTTTAGCAAAAATAATGTCTTAATTAAAAATGCAAAAATTCCATCTTTATATGTATTGTATGTGTGTGAAAATTGATTCATAATTGTTTTTTAGACATTAATCTTGAAAAACATTAGATTTAATTTCCATATCTAGGAGGGAAAAAAAAACTAGAAGAAATCACAAAAACGTTTTTCTAAAGCACTCTCAAGCAATTCATACAAAGTAGTCATATTAATCCAAGCTACAAATTGAAAATTGATTGGTAAATTTAAAAAAAAAAAAAAATTAAACCTACCACATCTAGGGTTTCTTAGCCACCATATCATTAGCATCTCTTACCATTGATAAAATCTCCATTGTCCCAATATCCCCTCATAATGCAATCTCTTCAAACTTCATCAATGGCTCTCACAAGGGATTGCTAGTCGATGAAGAACTAAAGCTCGAAAGATCGGTCCAATTCGTCGTCGAATTCCACTGCCCGCTGCCCGGAATTCCTCCTAGCACTTGCCTCGAAAGGTTCCGGTCATGATTCTCCTCCATTTTAACCGATGCAAGCTGAGATAAGAGAGAACCGGATAGCTTCGGCCTTGGACCGGGTTGGCCCGGTTCACCACCCATAAAACCCGGTTCATTCCCTTGGAAGTACATCCCCGGCGGCGGCGGCTCTAAACCCCCCATGAAAGGGAATTGCTGCAGCCGCCACGGCTCAATGCCGCCGCCCGATAAAAGCGACGCCATGCCGCCGCCTCCTCCGAGTAGGCTGCTTTGGTAGCTCATTTCGCCGCTGCCGACCGCCGGAGCTGAGATTCCGGTGTAGTTTAACCCCATGTGATCCCCGTCGTAGCTGTCGCCGAGCTGGCCGAGCGGAGACATGAAGCGCAGCGGCGGGAACGGCGGCGTGAGGCCGAGCATGCTCGCGGCGGCTCCGCCGCCGCTGTTGGCGGAGAGCGCGCTGGTGGAGGTGGACGTCGTCGCTTGGGGGTCGCTGCTCGCCGGAGACGACTTCGAGCTGGTTGACTTGCTCCTCTTGTTGCGGCGGCAGCCGCCCCCCACCGGGACGTTCCGCAACGCGCCGCCTCGCGTCCAGTACCGCCGACAGGTCTTGCAGAAGTGGCGCGGCTGGGAAAGGCTGTAGTTATTGAAGTAGCAAAACTTTGTGTTTGTGGACTCGCATCTAGGGCACTTTAGGGCCGTCTCCGGCATCGGTATGTTCGCCACGCGGGCCCGCTCTGACATCGAGCTCGGCCGGATCGGCCCTGTGCCGCCACCGCCAGGTGGCGGAGCTGCCGCCTGAGCATGCGCAGGCAGCGGGAGCAGGGGGTTCGCTCCGCTGCTCCCAATTATATGATGGTGATTATTAGGTTGCTACAAAAGAAAATTTAAATTTTAGATTCAAAAAAATTAAAGAGGTCACCAAAAATAAAATTGAGATCAAACCAAAAAAAATAAAGGTGGGAATATTTTTTTTTCTTTTGAAATTGTTGCTTTATTGGCAAAGAAGCTACATGATCACATCTTTGGAAAAAGAAAAAAGCAAAAGAAATAAAAATAAAAATAAGAAACCCTAATTACCTGTTGCCAATTGGAAGGATCAAGATAAGGAGGAAGGGAAGAGAAAACCATGGCTGTTGATCCTTGTTCCTCTTTTGTAAAGGGTAAGGAGGTGTAGTGGGAATCACATCAACTGGAGGATTAGCACATGAGAGAGAGAGAGAGGGGGGGAGAGAGATAAAGGGGAGAATGAGAATATGGAAGCTAAAATAAAGCAGGGGGCTTTATGCTTGTATATATATAGATACAGATATAGAGATAATAGTATATAATAGAGTCGTACGAGCATACAGTACTAATTTGTTATCTCTCTCTCTCTCTAGTTTTGGTCATTGCTTTTTAGGGTTTCGAGAGAAGTTGGTGGTCATTTTACTTAGCCTTTAAGCTTCTTTTTGTGCTGTCAATATTGCTCTAAATTGCATGGGAAAAAAATGGTGATTTTTGTTGTGTCTAGCTAATACGACGGCGTTTCTGAATTTCTATCATGAGTTTCATGTGCAACTGGTGCACGGTTCCCTCACTTAACAGTTGAAATTGTTTATTATTGAAAAGTTAAGTATGATCATACTGAAAAAATGTGAATTGATTACACTGAAAAATTTACATTATTATTAATTTTGTATAAACTTTTAATTATATATAATTAGACTTAACTTTTCGGTACAAACAATTTCAACCGTTGAGTGAGTACATCAAACACACATAAAACATACTCAATGAGTGGGTCTTTAGTGTATCTGTGTAATTAAAATAGTCCATCTGCCATATAGGAATTTGCACACTTTTCTTATTTAAATGTCCAACACAAATTTGCACACTACTTAAAAAAAATATTAATTAATGTATGTGCATACTCACATAATCATACACATATTTACTCATATATGCCACTACTTTACTTAAAAAAACACATTTAAAAAATCAAAATTTCAATGGTACAACCCCTAAAACGGAGGGAGTATATTTATTGAAGTTATTATCACCGTAGCCCCATAAAAAGTTACTCCATTAGCATATATACTTTTGTTTGTTGTTTCATAAAAATTTGCATTAACTCAAATAAAAATAATTCATTAAATTTTTATTCTCAAAATTTCTAGCTCACAATTTTTATTTTACGCATTTCCATTCATTTTTACATTTTTTTTAAAAATATGCCCCTAAAAAGTTTTGCGAGATGAATGTAGTATGTTATTTATGAAAAAATGCTCTTATTCGAACTATATATATACTAATATTATACGAGCTCGTTAAATAGTATTAAGATGTATTTTCTCTAAAAATTAGAGAATTTAAAAAAAATAAAAAACGTACTTAAATTGCAAAGTGTGCATACTAGACTACCTGATAAAATATAATGCGCATTACTTGATAATTGGTTTTAAGTTTAACTATAGTAGTTCCATTTACTAAACAATATATAGTGGTGGAGATATAAAGTTGGCTTGGAGTGTTTGGGAGACTTGGCGAACTAACTTGTAACTACTAATAACTAACATTTACCGATAAAAAAAACTAAACAATATATAGCTATATACATACTCTATATCTAATATGTAGGGACACTCACTTATATAATTAGTTGCATAAGATAATTAAATAAAATGAAAAATGAGTACGAGTAATTAGGTGGAAAGAAACAAATAAATATGTCTGGCCCTATTTTTATTGATAGTAGGTCTCTTGTGAATTCGAGTTCACATGAACTCGTATTACTGATATATGTAATTACTATCACTGCTATAAAACTATACTTTAACTTTTTAACAATAATAGTGTATATGCATAACAGTGATAGTGTATACATATAACAGTGATAATTGATAAACCTGAGTTTACCGTGAACTCGGATTCATACAAGTTTTTATGCTTTGTTTTCATGCAAGCATTAAGAAAAAAGTATGGTCAAATTCTTAGAGTTACTTTTTAATGGCAAACTATGAATAATTTAATATTAATTATATATAGAAAATTCTAATAGCGGATAAAAAGGAAAAAGGTCAATATTGAGGAACAATAGCTTTTGGTTAAAATAAACAGTGTGGATGTCCCAACCTGATTAATGAAAGCTTTTTTTCCCTCTAGTTAAACTTTTTTGTTCCCCCCAGCCCATCTACTCAAAGCTAGACATCTTCTATTCTTTTATTGCAACATATATAATTACATGTTTATTTTATATTAATTAATTGGGAAAAATATTTTTGTAATCATATGAATAATCTTAGATTTTGATTCCATTATATTCGTGCATGTTGATGTTCACGAATTAAAATTAATTTTGTAAATTTCAGTATTTTTTCGACATTTTTATCGGAAAACCAACTATAAAACTCTTTCACATGGGTGAATCAGACTTTGTCACATTATAAGTTTCAATCGGATGTTTCACCTTATACAGTACCGAACCAATTTATGTAAAAAACAAAAACTCTAGAACTATTTTCAATTCGTTAAAATTGACAAGGCTAAAGTACAAATTATTTTCCCTCTCTTTTCAGCTCCTAAAATTGTTAGGGCACTTATCATTTTGTTTCTAGGTCTTATTATTGTGCTGAGGCACAAATGGTCTTATTAACTGTCTTATATTGAAAGATAGTTAATAAGATTTAATCAAATATATATAGGCATTTTGGTCGAAACCTTCCGTTAATCTCATACATTTTTGTTCACTCATGTCTGGACATGTAAAAATAACGGTGCTTAATTAGTTGTATCTGGGAGTGCTTGATTTGGCTATTGTGGAAAGTGAGAAACAAAAAACCAGGTGAGTTAGCTCACCTGACCACCGGGCTCCTCACTTGAGTGAGTGACCTGGGTTTGATTCCCTTTGGGAACGAATAGGAGGGAGTTATAAGGTTGGCTTGGAGATATGTGTGTATGGAGACTTGGTGAACTAATTTCTAACTACTAACCAGTAACATTTACCTATAAAAAAAAAAAATCTTTCAAAACTCTCGAACTCCGGAAGAGGACGTTTTGACGGAGTTGAAAACTCGAGTATGGAGTTAGCTTCGAGTCGGATACCCAAAGATTGATATGATTTGTTATGGAGAGTGGACAAGGAGTTTGTGTTGTGTAGTTGAAAGATAGAAAATGATGTAGAGTTTCTGTTCTAAAATGGACATTGTATTTTGAGAAGGGTATGCCTCATACTCTTTTATTTTAACGGAGAACAAAATTATTTGCTGATAAAAAAAAAAAATATATATATATATATATATATATATATCCCCAAAAGATATTAAATGGTTGTATTAGTTAAATATTATTAATTGTGCATTAAAATGTAACTGAGTTGGGGATAAAACGAAAGTCCTATTTTAATCATCTATATACATACATAATTAACGTAAACGAATGCAGTAAAAATAATAAATAAATATATTAGTTTCTATAAAAAAAATTAACAAATACGGGATTAATACCAAATTGGTCCTATAACTTTTTCACTTTTTTGATTTGGTCCCATGATTATATAATGTTTCAATTTGGTCCAATAACTTTTTCACTTTTTTAATTTGGTCCCATAATTATATAATGTTTTAATTTAGACCCATAACAATTCAAAGCTAACCAAATATGTCCCAAATCGCCGGAATTGATATAAATGACGTCGTTTTATTCACATGCAGCGTGAGCCAATTTCGCCTGAAAATAACACGTGGCCGGAAAGTGAGTAAAATGACGTCGTCTTATGCCATTTCCGGCAACTTGAAACTATTTTGATTAGATTTGAATTGTTACGAAACTAAATTAAAATATTACATAGTTATGGAATCAAATTGAAAAAATAAAAATGTTATGTAACGATTTTGATATTAATCTCTAACAAATGCATGCGGGTCTTAGTGTGGGTTAGATACGGGTCACTCGGAAATATGTTGGGCCCAAATTTGTCAGATTTTATTTGGCCCAAAACCATGTTGACAGGCCAGTAATGTACGGATGTTTTTTTTTCTTTTTAATTTTTATATTAATTAACAATGACAATAATATGAAATTAATGTTCTTAAATTCTTGTAGGTCAATATTGGACTGGTCTCAAATATCACAAGGGTATTTATTTGAAGGCAAAGTATTATGTGAATGATACACACAGTAAATTTTATGGTGAACAACAATTTATTTTAAGTATTTTGATATTTGATTTTTTTAGAGATAAATGACATAAAATATTGTATATGAACTAACACGACAATGTATATGAACTAACGACACACTATATATGAATTAACACCACACGTTGTATGTCACAGTGAATGAACTAAAATCATATTGTATATGAACTAACACCACACTGCATATAAAGTAACACTACACTGCATATGAACTAACACTACACACCGAAATGTGTGTTACTGCGTGAAATAAAATATGTCGTTCACGAAATTATTTCCGTGAGTATTACTCACATAATACCTACTCTTATTTCAAATAATAAAGTTATTTACGCTCTCTAAAATATGCATATTTTGAGATAATATATAATTTTTAAAATATGCATATTTTGAAATAATATATAATTTTATCCCTTAAAATAGATAAGAGTGTAACATCTTGTTTGACACAAGTTAGACGAATGGCATGTTACTTTGCAATGCAATTAGTCATATATATTATTTTAGTATCTATATGTTATCCATTTAGGAGGTATAACATAAGATTTTATATCATTATGTAGTAGGGATTCCTTAGGTGTTGTAAAAGGTGATAATGTTATTAATTGGTAATACATTAATTATAACACATGTAATCTTATATATATTGGTATTGTGTAAACTAAAACCACGATGTAAAATATGAAGGTGAACCACAATGAAAAACATACTTGCCCCATTAGCATGCATATAACGGAGCAACCAGCCCCCTTCAACATCTCTCATAATGTGTTCTACGCTGTTGAAAGCTAGATCCACATGAGGTGTGTAATGCATAGCTAAAAAAACGCCAGTCACTATCTGAATGACTAAACAAAGACCAGCTAACGAACCGAACCCCCACCAATAACTAAGATTGCTCGGGGTTGGATAATCTATCAAATGCTGATTAAGTGTGGAGGATATAGGTTGTTTAAGAAGAGAGAATCGTTGCTTCCTTAGAGTCATTTATTTCTTTTTATTTTCTATCAACTCTTGGTCCCAAAAAGAAAAAAGGGAGATAGGATCCTATAGGATCTCCCCCCCTCCAAAATCGGACGTGAAAGTTTCCTTTCATCCGGCTCAAGTAGGTACACCAATTCAAGAAAGGAGTTCTCGCTTTCAAATTATAGAAAACCTCAAAACAAAAAGATCTACTCTTTACTCAAGTTCCCAGTGAAGACTAAGCAAGATTTCATTGATTCCGCCTTCTTTTTATTTTGTATTTATTCATATTATTTCGATTTGATTAATTCGTGTTATTCAATTACGACAGAAATGAAATGTGAAATTCTTGAGTAGTCTACTTCCCTTCGAATGATGAATCCCTTAATTCTTAATTAGAAGAAAAGTAAACAAAATAAAGGCTCCTCCTTCATCATATTATAGGTTGGATTCCGAAGATCTGTTACACCATTCGGACGGACTGTTACTCGAGGCGATCTTCCCGGACTATCAAATGGAGTTGTACGTCAAGACTCTCCTCTTTTGCGCATGCGCAGTGGCACCACCTTGAGCCTTAGACTTGCTCCGGCCGAACCGGGGGAGCATTTGGCTTCGCCTTTCAAAGCATCTTCTTCTCGAGCTCTCACTCCTGACTATGCACATCTTCGACCTATGATCCGATGAGCCAACTATGTACTTTCTGTACAACCTCTCTCTTTTCGATAAAGGGAAAAGGCGATCTACGCTTGCCTATGTTGTCCTCTACTATGCACGAATTTCACCCTTCTTCTCTTAATGAGATTTAAGAGTCAAGATGCAAAAGCGCAGGCCTTTATTTTTAGGCATTCCTTCTTTCTCTGTCTTAACATTCAATCGTACTCTTGTTCTTCGACCAAAGGTGGAGACACATTCCCCCGGCCCCGGGAAAGACGGATGTCGGAGATGTTTAGCTTGATCAGCTCCAGGGTCTTAGCCCCGGTTGGGATTCGACAAAGCGGCTTGCATCAATTGACACCTATCGGCTTAAGTAAATGAAATTAGCACTCTTCGCATCATCAAGGCAGGGCCTCTTGGCCAGGCAAAAGCTTGCCCAATTCCCTTCTTTGGCTAAACTCGGTCTCCGAGAACTAAATAAAAATAGAATTTCTTAGCTACCAAAGGAAATCGAATCACTTCACCAACAAGAATCGCTGGTCTGAAGTTCCACTTCTTTTCAATTCACATCCCAGTTCTGGGGCTTTCAGAGTTACCAACTTAAGGTTCCTAAAAATGATCAAAGGAGAACTGCTGCTGCCGCATTCTTGTGTTATAACTTAATAGAAGAACCTATAACCCATCGTGGGGCTTCTGCACCGTTAACTGGATACCACTAAAGTGATTCTTGAACAGACGATTCCCCAGGCCCCACTCCTTCCTTCGATCTGTAAATGGGGATCCCTCAATTCCATTTCCTTGCCAACCCTCCAGAAGAAGAGGAACAAATAAGAAGGATCATGTGAGTGTTCATGCACAAATGTTTCCGAAAGATCGCCTTTCTTCGTACACTTTGAATACTTCCTTCTGTTCATGGAAAGTCCTATCTTTCTAGTCCTAAGGACGGGACTCAAGCAAGTCATTTAGAGCAATCAGACTTCGCGAACTTCAAAGAAGGAGCTCCTGAACAAGAGCTTTAGAACACTTGCTTTCTTTCACATTTCGTTGGGACAACTTTTCAAATATATGTGTACCAAGGTCTTAGTCAATCTATGTGAATCACCTCCTCGTAGAAATAGTATCCCTGCTGATAGCCTGCTGGTATCTTATTCTTATTAGGCTTCAGACCTTACTATGGTATGGTCATCTTCTCTGGAGTGGCTTCCATCTTTCTCATTTCTTTCTAAGAGGAAGGAGAAGTCAAACTTCTGTAAGAGAAAGGGTTCGTGGGGACACAGCCATGGGTGATTAGACTTCAAAAGTAGAACTGGGCTTAAAGCGCTCTCTTCTGGTTATAGATTTCATCTTGGCTTTTATAGCCTAATATAGATCTTCTTGCTCCTTGAATGCATCCGTGCGTGCGGTTGGATAGAGTCATAGCATTTCACATAGGGCACTTGACGACATAGATTCTGAAGCCGGAGCATTCGCCAATGAGGGAGAAGCCCTTGGGAACCCTTCCAATTCTGGTAATCTTTCAACCCAAGCTCTGATCTAGGATTTCGTACTTCAGGCTAGCGTTTTTCCATCACTTCGTCACTCGAGATCGAGTCTACAACTTCGGGGACATTATTGTTAGGGGACCATGTCCTATCTATAGTCCACCACCAACGAGACTATGATTGGTAGGCCTAGCTTCTATCTCTTTCTACAGAGAATTTAACGTCCGGAGTTGGGACAAGAGGTACTTCCACCATCTCGACGATGCCATAGCTTATTAGTCATGCCCTTTGCCACAGCCTATCTTTCACTTTAAGGTGAAGATCAAGGCTAGATTTACAATATTCGCCGAGTAGCTCTCTTTCCACTGACGCTTAACTTAATTATAAACTTTATATTATGAACAAATTTCATCGGAAATCTATTCTAATGTTACATTTTATAGCGCGTTTATAGTTTCTACAATATCTTATTCCCTTGATCTATAATCAATAGTTCTTTTTTACACGTGGTTTAATATAATATATTAATGGTTATTATGGTTATTTGCAGGTTTTATGTATTAACTTTGTGTGCGTGCATGTGTGTGTGGGTGATGATGAAAACCCGTGGATATCCGGTGTTGATGTGAATGTCAAAAAAGGTGGAGAATATTGGGTTGTGGGGCTTATTGTATTGTGGTCATTCCCTTTATACTTTGACTCACTCACTCTCCAACCCTAGTGTGGTTGGATGCCTCCTTATATATTTCGATATGCTTCTGCTCTCTCAATGAACGTGCGTACAGTATTGAGAGAGGGTTGAGAAGTTTTTAGTATATTGAGTGAAATCCTATACAAGGGTTCATTTTGTGCCTATCTTTTTTGTCGGTTTGGTGTTCACCAAGACAAGTAGCCTGAACTCTCGTCTCTAAATTAAACGTGTGAGTCATTTGAGAAGGTGAGTGTCCCAACACGAATCATACACGATGGGAATGCATCCAAATTTATATAAGAGAGCCTATCATGCACTAGGTATAATGAGTAATTTAAATGTAATATTCAAAAGTTATCATAATATTATAGAAAGTCTTAGATTTGTATGTACTAGGTACACTGTGCAATTTAAGTGTATTTTTTTAAAAATTACACCATTTATTATTAAAAAGCCACATGTGCTACTATTGAAAAGTGAATTGTTTAAAATACACTATTCAGTAAGAATATGTGTGACTTTTCAATAGTATTTTATTTAACTTTTTAAAAATGCACTTGAGTTGCACAGTGCACAAGAGACTTACTCATACAGAAAAGTTATTGTTGTTTATACTGAAAAGTCAATGTAATTTGAGTGACTTAACAGTATAAACTAGAGTGTAACTTTTCAATAACAAAAAAAATATTTTTTTAAAAATGCATTTAAACTACATAATGTACCTAATGCATGTAAGACTAACTCAGAGCATGTTTAGTTGGGGTTTGGAGATAATAAGAGTGGAGAATGAGAATGAACGAGAATTTATGAAAATTCATTTTCATTAGTAGTATTTGATATTATCTATTATACATAAATGAAATCATAAAAATAGAATAAACAAAAAAATAATCATTAACTCCACAATAATTATCTCTTTAATAATAAGTAATACATTTCTCATCTTAAATTGATACCAAACCTCCCCAATCCACATATTAAACAAATAATTGTGTTTTTTTTTTAACAAATAATTGGGTTTATCAACAAGACATTATTAAGCAAGTGGATTCCAACATGGCCATTGTCGCTCTCATCGTGGAACAACCAATTTGTGGCCTTAAATTTTTTGAAAATTATTCATGTGTTTCTATTGTATTTTTTTGTATATTGAGGAGGTAAAACGATAACGTTACACACTTGTATTTTACAATCGTGAATGTGGTGTTGGACTCTTGATAGTGACTTATCGTCAATAAAATGATAATTCAATCAATTATTATTTTAATCAATAAAATGATAATTTTATTATTTTACAATCAATTTATTATTTTAATCAATAAAATGATAATTCAAACCATTATTTTTCAATATAGAAAGTGAATCTCTAATCATTTAAATTATTCACTCAATCATACTATATAATATATGTGTTAATAAAATCAAATATAAATGAGAAATAATTAATATGAAATTGAGGATGTAATACTAGTACTATATACTTCACTTTGTGATTATTTTGGTGCTTTCTCTTTTGGACGTTCTAACATTATTTTCACATTTTAAAAGGTAAAATAAATTACGCTCATAAAAATTAATAAATTATTCTTTTTATTCAGTTCATCTACTCACTTACTCACTCACACTAATATTTTTTTTTTAATACATGTGTCATTTCATATGTAAAAAAAAATCAATCTTGGGAGGGATAAATTTTGGCCCACAGAAAACATGGGCATTATTTGTTCTTGAATTGAGTCTATCAAGTTGTTGAGTATGTTTAGGCCCATGTTATTGACACTAACTATTTTGGAAAATACACTACTCTTAATATGTTCGATATTTTTTTTTTAAATTTTTACAAATTTTCATTTTTACACTACGTTCAAAAAAAATTCAAAAAAATAAAAAAAATTCAAAAAAAATTGCCGAACAAAAGGAAGTGTATTTCCAAAAAAGGTAGTGTATTAATCTGGCTAGTGTATTTACCAATAAGGATAGTGCGAATAACCTGGGCCGTATGTATATCACTTTAACCCATTTTAGGTGACACCCAATGTTGTGGGCCGAGCATTCTTTGGCCCATAAAACCATGAACGGTGGGCCTAATAAAAGCCCAAAATATGTGATGAAAAATAATAGGTCTAATTACAAACCTTTTATCAAAAGATAAATATTGAGTTCGAATGAATACTTAACAAAATAAATTTAGTTTCAAAATTAACTTTTTATTATATTTAGTCTCAATTTTTTTTAATAAGGTTCAATTTTAATTCAAAATTTAACTTTTTATTAGATTTAGTCCCAAATTTTCTAATAAGATTTTAGTTCCAAATTAAAGGTGGAAAGTGAAATAATATTAGATTTTATAAAAATTAGATTTATCGAAAATTACCAATTTTGATTTTCAAAACAATGTTATTTATTTTTCACCTTTTATTTTATGCAAAGTATTATATGAACGATACACATAGAAAATTTTATGGTAAACTAAATTATATAAAATATTGTATATGAATTAACACGACAATGTTTATGAACTAACACCACACTATGTATGAATTAACACTACATATAATATGCCATAATGAATGAACTAAAATCATATTGTATATGAAATAATATCACACTGTATCTGAACTAACACGACAATGTATATGAACTAACACTACACACCGAAATATGTGTTATTACGTGAAATAAAATATGTTTGTTGACAAGGCGAACTAACACAATTGGCATCAGAATAATTGTGAAGGCTTAGCAGGTCGCCGAAACTCGACGAGGTGAAGGGTAGCTCGCCCGGACCCCGAAAGCCTGAAACCAACTTACCGATCGGACAAGAGAGGGGAGCTCGCGAGGGAGCTAGCCCATAAAGGGGTAGCTCGCCCGTGAGCATAGAGGCCGAGCCGAAGCCCATCCCTACACTGTCCAAGATAGCACAAGGCCCAGGAGCTCGCCTAGGACCAGTATGTCTACGGAATGTGTATACAGATCAGTTAAATATGTAGTAGGACGGGGCATCGTAAGGGTAGCATTGTGAGGGACCAAGGCGAGGGTTACAGACCTTCGTCAACACCGGAAGCCAAATAGGCTCGTAAGGTGCCACCTCACACCTGCACACCTATAAATAAGACCTCTCTTGTAACTATTACACAATTTTTTACAATCATAATACACTTTTACTTTCTCTCTCTAAACTCTCCATTTTCTCCCTCTATATTATCAACTCAAGAACATATTCTTGGGTTATTGTTTGATAGGATTAATATGTTATAAAGCCACATAAACAAACACGATTAGTAAATTCTATCAACAATTTGGCGCTAGAAGAAGGGTGGCCCTTAGAACTAAAAAAATTTTTAGAGTGAAAAACTAGGGTTTGGTTGAAGGTTTGAAGATTTGAAGGTGTTCTTGACCAAAGTTCAAGAACACTTGAAGATACACACACATTTTCATTCTTTGGACGAAAACCCAGATTCTAGGGTTTGCAAATTCCGTAAAAAGTTTTTAAACACGCGCGTGTACACGAATAAACCGGATTACGGATAATTCGTCACACGCGAGGCTAGACGAAAACACGAACAAGTCCACCCAAGCTGGAAGATCATAACCTCGACGACCTTCGACGAGCTACCCCCTTCAAAACCCCAAAATGCCTAAGGGACAGACCTCGGCAGCTGCCGGAAGGTCGAAAGGGGGCGACCAGGGTCAGGCCGAGGTGGAGACCTCACGCCGAGCTCCCCAGAAAAATACGGCCCCGCAACCTCCCCAGCGGGTCTCAGTGGCTCAGGAGGAGCTGAACCCCGCCCTGAGGGACCTTGCCAACAACCCTGACGAGCTCTAGCGCACGATTACAACCCTGCAAAGGTTGCAACAAAGGCAGCTCGACGAGCTCGCCCTCGTACCTCGGCGAGCTCCAGCCACCGAGGCCAGGGAGCAGACCAGGCCGACCTAGGGCACCCAAACCCGGGGCCACTACAGCGACCTCCACACCGAGCAGGAGACGAGCTCCGCCAAGCTCGCCAATATAGACAGCGCACTGGGAAGGCAAAGGTGGTGGAGGAACCAGCTACGCAAGCTGGGCGAGCTTCGGCCTATACTGAGGCATCTGCCACCCACCAATCACTGAGGAGGGAGGTCCTCCAAGGTAGACTGGGGCTGAGGTGTGAGGAAAATGAACAGACGGCAGCCCCGGCTGCATCCCGGAGGGGAGAGTCGGACCTACTGCCCCGTAGGTCCGCCCACGACTGGTTGAGGAGGCCCGCGATCGATAGGTTGGGTCCACACGGCGGGCGCCAGTTCCGACCCACCGCGGAGGGGTCACCCCAGAGTGAGGCACCTCGGGGGCATGCGTCCACGAGACGCACGACCTTCGAGCAACCTCCACCGGAGGTGACCCACGACGATGAGCTGACCACATTGAAAAGACCGTTGAAATGCAACAACAGCAAGTAGCAGCCAAATCTGGCGGACCTGACGCCACCACTCTCCCCACATCTCCATTGGCACCTACCATCCTCCGGGCACCGGTCCAAAAAAAATCTACCTGTCCAAGTACGCAAACTATATAATTTCGGTGGGTGCCACTGATGCCACTCAATGCCGGAACTTCCCGCTGACCCTTGGGGACTGAGCTCACCGCTGGTTCTCGTCACTCGTCCCGGGGTCAATCCACTCATTTGGCCAACTCACGCATGAGTTCTTGGCCCACTTCTCCGGGTTTGGGTCCTACCTCACCCAGAAGCACCGACTCGCCAACATTCATCAAGGCGACAGCGAGACTGACTAGCAGTATCTGGAGAGGTTCGATAAGATACTACTGGAAGGCGAGCCAGTCAGCGAGGATACGAAGGTTATCGCGGTGATGACCGGGTTGAGAAAGGGGACCGACCTCTGGAAGGAAATGCACCTGTTGGAGGAGAGTGGCGGTCAAAGATAAAGCCCTGTTGGAGGAGCCGAGGCGGATCCGCCAGGACCGCGCGAAGCTCAACCCCAACAAATACTGTGCCTATCACCAGTCGATCGGCCACTTCACCAGCGAGTGTCGAGATCTCCTCAAACAACTGTGCAAATTTTATGAGGATGGAAAACTGGCCGAATTTGTGACGAAGGTACCGGTGAAGAGGCCCAGGTTCGAGAGGAGGGAAGCCTCCGATGACGAAGAGGAGGACGCGGGCCAACGCGGACCTCAGAACAGGCGAAGGGGACCTCCCCAACCCCAGCAAAACCTGGAGCCCACTCGGGAACTCCTAGTTCTCGAAGAAGTAATCGGAGCTGCCGGAGGTCTCCAGGATGTGAGGTCCTCCATCTCCAAAAGACAGAGGAAGGCTAAAGTCCGGGCCGTAAACCAAGTCCAAGAGGGTAGCTCCAGCGCCAAGCCCGCCGCACCACCCACTGATGTGCTGACATTCTCCTCGGCGGACCTGGAAGGGGTATTGACGCCCCACAACGACTCGTTGGTGATAAGCGCCAACATAATGAACGTCCGAGTTTACAGGCTACTTGTGGACACCGGCGCCTTCACCAACATTCTCTTCAAATCCACCTTAGATGCCTTAGGTGATTTTGAGTCGTATATAGAGCCTAGCAATGCTAGGATAGTGGGGTTCGGAGAAGCTGTAACCGTCCCCCTAGGTACTATTAGGTTGAGCGTCTAGCTTGTATCGGCCGAGGACCCGGAGCGGAGACTGACTAGGTTAATAGATTTCCTAGTTGTCAACCAGCAGTACTCCTACAGCGGGTTCCTTGGCCGTCCCTTTTTCAATGAATTCAAAGCGGCATGTTTGACCTACTACTACTGTATAAAATTCCCAACTCCGAAAGGTGCCGGGACCATAAAGGGTGACCAGAAAAAGGCCCAAGAATGTTTGCTCCAAATCAATGATGGCCAAATAAAAAAGGCGGTGACGCAGGTCCAGGTCCTTGAAGATGATGTGCAGATTTCAGCAGATGAGCCAAACATCCTAGACATTATCTCAACAGAAACTGAGATGATGGAGGTAGGCGATCTGCCGGAAGTTGAACAAGTCTCTGAACCTGCTCAAGACGCACAACCGGCGCCAATGGAGGGGATAGAGGAAGCTCAAAACAGCCAAGTGTCGGGACCGGCGCAAAAGCAGCAACCTGCGCCCATGGAAGTGGTTGACGAAGCCCAAGGTGGGGAACCTGCGGGAGATCAAGGACCCGTGCCAATGGATGTTGATCCAACTTCCCAGGTCACCGAACCATCCCAAGTTGACATACCACCGGAAGTACTGACAGTTGATAAACCTGCCCAAGCTGAAAGCCAAACCGATGACCTCGAAGCGCGCATAGGTCATGAACCTGCACAGATGTCACAAGAGGAGTGGGACGAGTTCATCAGCGACCCGAGGTGGAAAAGTCAAAAGAGAAAGGCCACTCCCATGGAGGAATTGACAGCACTCCCGGTGGACCCAGAAAGGGACTTGGAACTCTTCATAGGTTCCGAATTGCCAGAACCGTACCGGTCGAGGATGGAGCTGTTCTTGATGTCCAACTTGGACGTGTTTGCCTGGTCCCACGAAGATATGACGGGAATCCCATTGGAACACGCTTGCCACCGACTTAACATAGATCCGACGAGGAGGCCCGTACGCCAAAAGCGAAGGAAGTATGGACCAGACAAGTACGCAGCCCTGACCACCGAAGTTGGGAAGCTGTTGGACAACAAGCTGATCAAGGAAGCCTTATGTCCGTAGTGGGTCGCCAACCCCGTCCTGGTGAAGAAACACAACGGGACGTGGAGGCTATGTATCGACTTCACGGACCTGAACAAGGCATGCCCGTAGGACAACTTCCCACTACCCCACATCGATCAGCTTGTAGATAGCACCGCAGGCCACGAAATGATGACATTCATGGATGTTTTTGCGGGCTATCACCAGATAGTGCTGCACCCAGATGACCATGAACATACGACGTTCTACACTAACAAAAATATGTGTTGCTGGGAAAGGATGCCGTTCTGACTCATCAACGCCGGAGCAACCTACCAAAGGTTAGTGAATAAAATGTTCGACCAGCACATTGGCGAATCTATGGATGTGTACGTGGACGACATAGTTGTCAAGAGTTTGAGAAAGGAGGATCACCTTGACCACCAGAAACAGACCTTCGACATACTACGCCACTACAACATGAAGTTGAACTCCAAGAAAACCAGTTTCGGCGTACATTCAGGAAAGTTCCTAGGTCACCTGGTGAGCCAGAGGGGGATAGAAGTCAACCCGATGCAGGTCCAGTTCATAATCGAGATGGGCGTGCCCGATTCCGTGCAAAAAATCCAAAGGTTGACCGGGTGCATGACATCTTTGAACAGGTTCATCTCCAAGTCTGGCAATCGAAATCGTCCATTCTTTGAGGCGATCAAGGCAAACACACGGAGGTACAGAGAAGCGGCTAAGGCCAACAAGCTACACCTGAAAAACCACTTCATGTGGACAAGCGAATGCCAACGAGCCTTCGAAGATATTAAGGCATACCTGGCAGATACACAGGTCCTGTCAAAGCCAATACCTGGTGAAAAGCTGTACTTGTACCTCACTGCATCGGAGGTTGCCATCAGCTCCGTCTTGGTCTGAGAAGAGGCGAAAACACACCTACCAGTGTACTATGTAAGCCAAGTCTTACACGAAGCTGAGTTGCGGTATACCCCGACGGAGAAGCTAGCTTATGCACTGGTGATGAGTGTTAGAAAATTAAGGCCCTACTTCTTTGACCACCCAGTGGAGGTGCTGACGACGTTCCCACTACGTCAAATACTACAGCGCCCAGACACCACCGGACGTCTGCTGAAATGGTCACTAGAAGTTAACCAATACGGTATAACCTACGCACCCCGAACAACGATTAAGGGACAAGCACTCGCCGACTTTATCGTCGAGCTAACTTTCCCACAGGATCCGACGAGGGGACGTATAGCTCCGTGGCACCTCTACGTTGACGGATCATCAACCAGCACAGCAGCAGGCATTGGCGTAGTCCTAATCAGCCCGGACAGACAAGTCTTCACCTCCGCAATTCGGTTCGACTTCAGAGCAACCAACAATGAGGTAGAGTACGAAGCTTTGATAGCTGGACTTAGGCTATCATTAACTGTGGGGGCAACCAATCTTCAAGTTTTCGGAGATTCTCAGCTAATAATATCCCAAGTCCGGGGGGAATATGAGGCAAAAGATCAGCAAATGATGACTTACCAGAAGATAGCCGCGCATTTGATCTCGATGTTTATGCAGGTTTACATCAATCAGATACCGCGACTAGAGAACACGCAAGCAGATGCCTTAGCCCGACTAGCTACCAGTAACGGCGAAGCCGAGTTAGCGGAGGTTGTAATCACCAAGCTGAAAAACCCCTCGACGTCCGATTACAAAGTAAATCAGACCTCGAGTGGGGGGCAGGAAGGCGATGAAGATGGTGAAGATTGGTGCACTCCGATCCAAAAATACTTAAAGGACGGAACAACCCCCGAGGACACGTGGGAAGCCAGTCGGCTAGTAAAGCAAGCTGCCAGATATACGCTGCTGGATGGCCAAATCTACAAACGTGGATTCTGTCTACCCTTACTCAAATGCTTATCTAAGAAGCAAGGGTCCGAAGTGTTAGAAGAAATTCACGAGGGAATTTGTGGAAGTCACGCTAGGGGGCAAGCTCTGGCATACAAGACGATCAGACAAGGGTACTACTGGCCCACTCTTAGCAAAGATGCCATTAGCTTCGCTCGGAAGTGCCGAAAGTGTCAACTTTTCGCACCTAATATCCACTCCCCAGCCAACCAACTGAAATCGGTCCTCAGCCCATGGCCCTTTGCAAAATGGGGTATCGACTTGATCGGCCCATTTCCACCTGGCAGAGGCGGTGTAAAGTTTGTTGTTGTAGCAGTAGACTACTACACTAAGTGGGCTGAAGCCGAAGCACTTACTATCATAACACAGGAAAGGATGATCGGCTTCATATGGAAAAACCTGATTTGCCGGTTCGGACTTCCGCAATCGATCATCACAGATAACGGAAGGCAGTTTGACGGCCAAAAGTTGAGAGACTTCTGCAACTCGTGGAACATCAAGAAATACTACTCAACGCCGTACCATCCACAGTCAAACAGTCAGGTCGAGGCGGTCAATAAAATCTTGAAACACACATTGAAGCTCCGCCTCGAAGATAAGAAAGGTAGCTGGGCGGACGAACTCCCGGAGGTCCTATGGTCTTATAGAACATCATACCGAGCCAACACCGGAGAGACCCCGTTCGCCTTAGCCTTCGGGACTGAAGCGGTAGTACCCATCGAAGTTCAGAACAAGACTTGGAAGGTGGTAGGATTTGACGAAGAAAAGAATGCCGAAGCCTTGGCAGTAGAGAAAGATCTAATCGAAGAGACTAGAGCCTCGTCAGAAATGAAAAATGCCACCTACAAGCGTAGAGCGGAAAAGTACTACAATTCCCAGGTCCGAGACCAAAGTTCAAAGTCGGAGACCTAGTGTTGAAAAAGAAATTGATGGCCCCACCAGGTGTGTTCGGGTCAAACTGGGAAGGACCGTTCCGGGTTACTACAGCCTGGCCAAACAGCACTTATGACCTCGAAGACGCAGAAGGCAACGCCTTGTCATACACCTGGAGTGCGGCCCACTTGAAATTTTTTTATCAATAGACCAGGATTCTGTAATAGATTAGACGAGGGTTCACATCAGAAATGTTGATGGCGATCAATGTAAATTACGCTGCTATAAGAAGTTGGAAAAATTTATTAAGTAAAAAAAAAAATTGTCAGCCAGGCGAGCTTCTATAGCTCGCCAACTATGCGAGCTTCTATAGCCCGTCGACTGTGCGGGCTCTTACAGCTCACCAACTAGGCGAGCTCCTATAGTTCGCCCACTGCTCGGAGGTCCGTAATCCACCCAGTGTTCGAAGCCCCGTAGTACGCAAGGACCAAGGTCCCAAACGTTATAATCAAAATGCTCGAAGGCAAAGGCCAAAATGCCCAAGGTCGCGAAGGTGCCCTTCCTAAAGGGTCACCAAGCACCTACTGCCATAAGTTAGAAAAATTCGCGAAAAAGATGATTAAAACGTCTGAGGCAAGGTTCATGAAACCCAACTGCCCAACGTGAATTAAACAAAGTACAACTCGCTACCCTAAGTGGTTTAAGACGAGCAATTCGCGGCCCTAAGTGACATAAGACGAAGAATATGTACTACACAAACGGAGGTACAATTCGTAGTCCTAAGTGACGCAAAATGAACGATTCGCTTCTCGAAAGTAGAGTTAGACGAACAGTCAAGTACCCAAAAAATATATAAACGAGCTAGTAAAAATTATAACATAAGCGCCAAAACGTAAGTAAACAGAGTTAGAACAAAAAGCTCGGGTTTCATTCAGAAATACTTGAGGAATTTTCAGGCAAAAAATGGTGCCTGAAAAATCCCTAAGTATGAGTATTGTTGTTGGCCACAAAGGTCGGCCAGCTGACCATCTTTAAAGTGCAAAAAGCTCCTTATGGGCGAGCTACACATGCCCAACGAGCTACATCTGCTTCAACAAAAAGAAAACTGAAAGCTACAAAAAGAAGCTCCTTCTGGGCGAGCTAGGTAGCCCGGCGAACTAAGAAAATAGAGAAAGGGCTAAGTTGCCGGAGCAGTCGGGGCAGGAGTGGCTGTGGCATCAGTGGGGACCTCGGCGGGCACCTCGGGGTTGGCGACCTCAAGAGCGGCAGCCTCGCTGGTGACCTGGCGACCTTCTTCAGACAACCTCGGCATGATGGTAATGTTGCCGGTGCAACCACTAGTGTCGAAGTCGCCGAGGTTAAGCATGGCATCCCCACATGCCTCTTGAAGCTGCTCCATGGTGGGCGGAGTTTGACCTCCTTCCCATCGGTGAGGTTAAGTTCCGGCACGGGAACTATGTTGATGATCTTGAAACGTGCCGGAACGAAATCGAGGGGCACTCCAAGCTCGGGGAGGTCGCCTATGTCGAGCACCATCTCGTCAGGGAAGGGGACTCTATCTAGGCAATCTTTGAAATCCCCGACGACTGCCTTCAGCTCGTCATTGTTATGAGCTCGCGCCCACCATATAGCCCGGATGACTTCGGCGTAACATTGGACAAAGCCCTTGTTCGATGCCTCAGCCCTCACCGCCACCAGGTCCGTCGATGAAGAGGCGTCATTGCGAAGCTCGGCAACCTCATTGACCTTCGCCGAGAGCTCGCCCCTCAGTCTCTCGCACTCCTCATCGGTGCCCTTGACCAGACCTCGCTGGAGCTCCAGCTCATTCTTAGTCACAGCGTGTTGGCCGACCTCGCGGGTGAGCTTCTCGGCGAGCTCTTCTTCCTTGGCCCTGAGCTTGGCCTTCGCATCCTGCTCGAACCCGGCGAGCTTCCGCTGGAGGTCGCCGAGCTGCTTCAGGGCACTCTGCTCGGCGGCCAGAGATGATGCAGCCTTCTCCTCGGCGACCCTCGCCAGTTTCTTGGCCTTGTCCACAGACTCCGCCATTTTGATGAGGGCTTCATTCTTCTCTTGGCGACATGCCTCCAGTTCGGCCTCCTGTTCCATCGCCTTCTGATTTGCGAGCAATAACCCACTCGCATAGTGCACCGAGAGCATGAGGTTCTCGGTCAAATTCTGGCCATTTACAGTTGCCACCTGAGGGGTGGACCAAGACCTCGGCATCTCTCTCACTGTATTCTGGGCTAAGCCCGGAGGGAGGCTGCGCATCGAGGTCAAAGATCGCGACCTCTCATAGGCATGGAGGACCTCGTGCCGGTTCGGATGGGCAATGGCGGCATAGCTGCGAGGTCAAGACAGTTAAGAGTTAGAAAAGAAAGATAAAACATGTAGAACTGAAACTAAAGTGGCGAGCTACTTACTGAACTCGCTCGGGATCCCAGCCCAAGAGCGTATCATCATTAGTTTGAACCCCGAAAGGAGACGGGGAAGGTGGCGAGCTCCGGAGGGGTGTGACCGCCATCGGAGCAGTAGATTGGGCAGATCCACCCTGTCCTGACCTCGCCGAAGCTCGCCCGGCTTGGTCGGAGTCTTCATCGCGCAGGCCGGTATACTTGGTCCTCTTATGGTTCTGAGGATCCTCGTCGCCCACTCGGGACCCATCGCCCCTATGGAGGCCCCTCTTCCCATGACCCCACTCGGGGGTGGCGCCAGCTCGCCCTCCACCTCGACTGGTCCGGGTGACCTCTACTGCCTTCGATTTTGTTGGGCCTTTGGTTGACCCCTTCTGGGACCCGGACCCACCTACCTCGCCCTTCTTCTGGGCGAGCTCGGCCTTTTTGCTCGCATCCAGTGCGAGTAGTAAAGGTGGGGCGAGCTTATTAGGGCGAGGTGGACCTATTGCGAATCGGCGAGCTACTATCTGGTAGGAGTCCGGGATCTCGACTGTAGGGAAAACAACTCTGCTACAGTCTACAAAAACAACAAGGGTTTGTTAGTATAATGGGCGAACTTCCTCCCCCCATATGGGCGAGCTATGAAAGGTTGTGAACCTGGGAGCTCAGGACCTTCAACCGTAAGGTGGTGAGGCAGGGTGTGAAGTCCAGCGAGCCTGAGGCAGTGATGCTGGGTAACGTGGGCAGTCTCCCGATCTTCCTGGCTCCGCAGGTAGCAGACAGCTCGCACTATATCGAACTCGAGAGACGTCTCGGGCTTGCCGCGATTACACTTGTGATGCTTCAAACCTGTAAAAGGAAAGGAATTAGATTAGTAAATCTAATTCAACCCACGCACACCAAGTAGGCGACCTACTGCTAGCCTCCCCATATTCATCGGGGCGGGGGTCGGGATTCGCTCTCCTCACCCGGAGTAGTTCGTAGAAGCTCGCCAATCTCCGCCCATGAAGACGAACTGCTACTTCCAATCGCGGACCTTGTTCGGGAGGATCCCCAAGAATTTCTCCCCCGGGCCGGCTTTAAGGTAGTAATACCCCTTGCCGAGTTACGGCGAGAAGTTAGTTGAGCTCGGCGGTTGTCAATCGGTTCTCGTACCCCTCCAATCCAAAAACCGCCGCCGCCAACAAGTTGCTCCAGGCATTGGGGGTGAGCTGGGTAATGGCGAGTTGTTATCGAGCAAAAATTGACCGATAATTGGGTGGAGAGGCAACGTAAGTCCAGCCTCGAGGGTGTGGACATTGATGGCCGTCAACCCCGCCGGGGGCGCATCAGCCCGCTCATCCTTCCTCGGGGCTTATAGAAAGATGTCGAGCGGAATCCGATACTTCTCACGGAGGTGAGGGAGCTGGTACTCGGTCATAATGCTTACAACTTCACTTGCTTTGTAATCGGATTTGTTGGCCGCGTCCCGATATTCTCACCCAGGAAGTTTGAAGCTCGCCCCGTGCTGGGCGACGTACTCATCCCAATTGAAGGGATGAACGACCTCATCAGAAACCTGGTGCTCGATCAGCTGAGGCTCCAGAAAACCGATGGAGCGAAACCACTCAACTGTAACTTCCTCCGGGTCGCCCTCTTCCTCGCCTACGTCGGTGACCTCCTCGCCAGCCTCGGCGGGCCCTTCGTTACCGCTGGTAGCCCTTTCCTCATGGGCGACCTCGTCGCCTTCCTCCCATACCTCGCGGTAGATAGCACTGGAGGCCCCCTCCTCCGAATCGGAACGGACCTCACCGAGGAGCTTGCCAGAGTCTGGGCGAGCTACCGAGGCCACCTCGGAACTGGAGCCGATTATTATCGAAGAAATCTGGGGGATAGGTTCGTTTTCTGTCATGGGGCGCTTTCTGGGGTTACGGTTCGAATGAGTCTCGCTCGGCGTTTGTGACGATATAATCGGTACAAGGTTCGAAAAGTCTCAGAACAGTCCAAGGTTTTGGCTGCCGGAAACACAATACAGGGATGATCGGAGGAGCCGAGGTGTCGCCGAAAACATTCGGGGATTTCTGGGAATTCGAAGAAAAACAGAAAGAATCTGCAAAAGAAGGAAAAAAGAAGGGGAAGAACGAGTATTCTACCTTGAGGAACACCCGGGTACTCTTCGAACGTAAGGAAGATGATCGCCTGAAAATTGCTCGGAGAAATGAAGATGCGAAAGTGAGGAATGACCTTGCCCTCGCCTATTTATAGACGTCGGGGCGAGGTCGAATATCCGAGGAGTGCAGGGACCAGTTTGCAAAAAAATTGAAAGATTACCATAATGGGCACGGGAAACAACGCCTAAAAAGGCGTGCACGACGCCTAGATTCCCGCACCACGTCGGCCGAAACAACCGCCATGATGGAGCTCGCCCTTTAGCTCGGCACCTGCCCAAGTGTAATTTGCCAGTACTCGAGCTCTCGTCCACGGAGGCAAAATCATGATGTGTGCGAGCTGGGGGGCAAATGTTGACAAGATGAACTAACACAATTGGCATCGGAATAATTGTGAAGGCTTAGCAGGTCGCCGAAACTCGGCGAGGTGAAGGGTAGCTCGCCCGGACCCCGAAAGCCTGAAACCAACTTACCGATCGGACAAGAGAGGGGAGCTCGCGAGGGAGCTCGCCCATAAAGGGGTAGCATTGTGAGGGACCAAGGCGAGGGTTACAGACCTTCGTCAACACCGGAAGTCAAATAGGCTCGTAAGGTGCCACCTCACACCTGCACACTTATAAATAAGACCTCTCTTGTAACTATTACACAATTTTTTACAATCATAATACACTTTTACTTTCTCTCTCTAAACTCTTCATTTTCTCCCTCTATATTATCAACTCAAGAACATATTCTTGGGTTATTGTTTGATAGGATTAATATGGTATAAAGCCACTGTTGATAGAATTTATTAATCGATGTTTGTTTATGTGGCTTTATATCATGTTAATCCTATCAAACAATAATCCAAGAATTTGTGTTCTTGGATGTAAAATATGAGGAGGGAGAGTGGAGAGTTTAGAGAGAGAAATATTGCAAGAGTAGTAGTATTGATTTTCAGAATTGTGAGAATTGTGTGAATAGTACAAGAGAGGTTTTATTTATAGGTGTGTGAGTGTGAGACGGCACCTTACGAGCCTATGTGGCTTCCGGTGTTGACGAGGGTTCCTTACCCTCGTCTTGGTCTCTCACACTGCTCCCTTTATCATGCCTCATCCTACTACTATGCCTTAGACTAGATGGGCCTCATTAAAAACCTCGCCTTAAACCACCCTTGTGGATAAACCGGACGGAGGGAAAAAGAGCACACCATCGGGGTTCTACTCGACTAATAGGCGAGCTCGTCGGCGAGCTCGGAGATGAGCCTAGGTGGTTTGGGCGAGCTCTGGTGCCTTGTGTGGCCCACGGACGTTATGCGATGATGGAGCTCGGCGAGACCTTCCCAGGGGTAAAAGGCGAGCTCTGGGCGAGCTTATCTCGTAGGTTACCTCCATGTGGGCGAGCTCCGCATCTTCAAGGATCCGGGTGGGTCCTGGCGACCTGCTAAGCCTTGCGTAATTGCCTCATGTCGATAGTGTTAGTTCGCCATATCAACAGCCACATAAACAAACACGATTAGTAAATTCTATCAACAATGTTGTTCATAAAGTTATTAATGTGAGTATTACTCACATAAAACTTATTCTTTATTTTAGGTTAAAATTGGACCTTATTAAAAAAATTGGGACTAAATCTAATAAAAGTTAATTTTGAAATTAAAATTGGACCCTATTAGAAAATTTGAAACTAAATTTGATAAACAATAAAATTTTGAGACTAAGAGGGCGCTTGGTATGAAAATTCTTTAATGGTAATGCAAGTGGAGATACATATATAATAATTATATAGTAGGTAATGAGAACAAATAAGATACACAACATTGATTTTCCTTCTAAATAAGGTAATCATCACCCACATTTGATTACCCTCATCTCATCCTATAATCATCCACCTCAATCAACAACTTTCTTTTTTGTCAACTTATTTCAAAATTAGAGCACAATACTAATGATGTAACAACTATGAACACAAACTCTCATTCAATATATGTAAAGGTAAAAAAGAAAAAGAAAATTTTATCCTCATTACCATTGAAGAATTTGAAATAAACGCCCTCTAAATCTATTTTGTAAGATAATTACAAGACGAATTACGATTTAAACTCTGCAGAAGAATATGAGCAGCAGAAGGGAAGCTCCGAGGAAAGCCTTATGTGGAGAAAACACCTGAATCTGAGAGAAGGTCATATCTGAGGAATTAAACTACGAATCTGGACACAATTAATTTAATAAATAGAATCAATAAATAATAATTAATTCTAGATCGCTTTGTGCTTTCCTTCACCATAACATGCACCTTTATTTAAATTAATCAGGTGATTAACTTAATTAATCTTTGGTTAATGATTCTACGCGTTAATTGGTTAAAATTTAATTATATTATGTCCCATTATTACTGCAATTATTGAACTGTGAAAAAAATTATGTGAGAAGAGTGACCAAAGAAAATGGTAATAAGACTAAAATAAAATGTGATAATATTTTTAAGAAAATGGATAATTTCTTTTAATAAAATTATATTATCACTTCTTGTTAAAACATATTTACTTTTTAAAAGTGGTAATTTTTTAATTAATAGAGAATTTTTTTCCGTCCTTTATTTTTTCACTTATTATGATTTTGGTTTCTTAATTATTAAAATTTGATTTTAGTCCTTTATTTTTCAAAACATTTAATTTTTGTCTTTTATCTTTCAAAATTATTTGATTTTCATCCTTTATCTTTATAAAAACTGATTTTCGTTCTTTATCTTTTTTAAAAAATTGATTTTTGAATTTTTTGAAAGAAAAAAGACTAAAATCAATTTCCACTAATTAGAGGACCAAAATCATAATGAGTGAAAGATAAAAGACGAAAAAAACTATTTTCATTAATTAATAAGTAATATATTTTGTATTAGTCTTAAGCCATGATCTCAAACAAGATTTATTCTTAAATTACTTATTAAGTGTTAATCCTAAGAGGACTGCACTTTTTGTTTTTTTTTTATCGGTAAATGTTAGTTGTTAGTGGTTACAAGTTAGTTCACCAAGTCTCCATACACTCAAATCTCCAAGTCAACCTTATATTTCTCTCCTATTTGTTCCCAAAGGGAATCGAACCCGGGTCACTCACTCAATTAAGAAGTCCGATGGTCAGGTGAGCTATACTTTTTGTTTACCATTTTCTTATTTTACTTTTAACCATTTTAGTTTTTGGTCACAACTTAGAGCGTCATTTGTAGTTTTATGTAGCTACTTTGTACAATAATGCACAAATTGCAAAAACATGACTTGTCTTTGATACTCATTATATTTGATTCAACTTTATTTTATAATGGATCCTATAATTATTTCATAATATTTTTATTTTATTTACTTTATTTTATTTTATTTAAAATCGTATCCATACAAAGAGGAAGAAATATAGAGGACGGATGAAGTATCTTTAAATAATAATCTTGTAATCAAATTTATCAAACAAATTTGAACGCTGCTAAAAAGTAAAAATTTTATTCTTTCTGTTCCAGTGGTGTTTTCATTTTTGGGATTGCACAGTTTTTAAAAAAATAGGGTGATATATAAAGATATATTATTAAAATAATGAGATTAGTTGGATTGAACGTAAGAATAACGATATTTTGTGTAAATATGTGAATATTGTAAGGATAAAGTTAAAGTAATAATTTTCATTTATAGAGTGTGAAAATAATTGTGGAACGGACGAAAAAAGATATAAAAATAATTATATAATACAGGAATTTGCACAGTTTCCTTATTTAGACGTCTCATACAAATTTGCACACTACTAAAAAAATGAAGCATTGATTTGCGTGCACATTCACAAATATATACACATATTTATCCATATACCAGTACTTTATATATAAAACACATTTTCCTTAAAAAAATATATCGTCCTATACAATGCAAATTCCTAAAAAACGGATGGAGCATTATTTTATTTAGAAAAATATGTCACCCTTTAAAGTGAAAATTCTGGAATGGATGAGTATAATATTTAGATTAATTCTTTAGAAAGAGAAAAGAATATTAAATAATTAATTAATTGCCAGATAAGGAAAGGTTCTGATCAACCTTAACAATAACCAAACGGCGCCGTCGCGCCCTTTATCCCGGCAATATTCGGTGCCGGCTTTTACTTCGCAGCAACCTTCCACTTTTCTCTATAAATACTTCTTTCATTCCCATATTTTTGTTCTTTATTTTCTTCGGAGAAAAAACAAAGGATAATTGTTGATTACAAAAAGGGGAAAAATTCAATTGTTGGAATTTGTTGTAATTGTGCAAAGAAATCGATGTTGTAGATTAGATTATTATTATTATCGAGAGAAAGAAGAAGAAGAGGATGAGGATTTTGAAGACGATTTGTTCATCTCAGAGCCCTAGTTTATGTGGATTTTGGGTTATTGAAGCTTATCCAAAGAGGTATTCTTCTAGGATCCCTTCGGATTTAGTCCTTTTCTTGGGCCTTGGCTTCATCGATTGGTAATTTATATGCTTACTTGTGCATATATATATACATATATAGATATAAATTTGTTCAGAAATTGGGGGTTTTTTGTTTCAAATTTACCAATGATGGTCTCTGTTTTGAGGATATTCTCGGGTTAGGATTGAATTGGGTCTTGATTTAATTTAGGGTTCAGATTTATTCTTGTTGTTTCCTTGCGTTTTTGCTCCGTTATTCTTCTTGGTTTCCTTCATCATTTTGTTCCACTGTCTCTGTTTGAGATCTCTTGGGAGGAATTTGGTATACAGTTTTCTATTTCATTTGATTTTGGGTTAGGATTTTGGTTGATGCTTGTTTTTGTTGGGAAGTAGTTTAAAAGATGAACAAATTTAGGGCTTTGATGGAGGTGGGAGTTTGTAGCTGGGATTGACATATGAAAACTGGGTTTTTGTCATGTTTATTGGGGTGATATTAGTCGTTTGAGCGCCTATATTTGCTGAGATGGTAGACACGCTTCTCACTGGTTTAACAATGGAGAATCATCACCCTTCAACCATCTTGTCCATGGATTCTAGTGCCTCGTCTTCCCACGAAGAATTAGACCTCGAGATGAATCGCCAAGTTATTTTGGCCCGTCCACCGGATATCAACTTACCTCTTTCAGCTGAACGAAGCCCGCCTCCACAGCCTTGGAATCCCGAACACTGTGACATTCTTGATGTACAGCTCGGCACTCAAATGTACGAGACCGAGAGTTTCCTTACTGCCCCTAAAGTCGGGAGGAAATGTGCGAAAAGGGTTGATAGCATATGGGGCGCTTGGTTCTTCTTCAGCTTTTACTTCAAGCCGGTTCTGAATGACAAAACAAAGGCTAAGCTAATACTTGATGGAAATGGAATTTCGGGGTTTGATAAATCCGATCTCCAGCTCGATACGTTCATGGTTCAACATGATATGGAGAATATGTACATGTGGGTTTTCAAGGAAAGGCCGGAGAATGCTCTTGGGAAGATGCAGCTGCGTAGTTATATGAACGGGCATTCTCGCCAAGGCGAGCGTCCCTTCCCTTTTAGCGTTGATAAAGGCTTTGTTCGTTCTCACAGGATGCAAAGAAAACATTACAGGGGGCTATCGAATCCTCAGTGTGTTCATGGAGTCGAGGTTGTGTTTTCCCCCAATCTAATGGCTCTAGACGAAGACGATAGAAAAAGATGGACAGAGCTCACTGGTAGGGATATTAACTTCACCATTCCACCTGAAGCTAGTGATTACGGCTCTTGGAGGAATCTACCCAACACGGAATTTGAACTCGAAAGGCCCCATCCTCCAATCAAGGGAAGTAGTGTCATTCCACAATCCCAGTCCAAGAAGCTGCTCAATGGATCCGTGCTAAATCTTTCGACCAATCATAGCAATGGGGATTCATTGGACCTATCGCCAGTAAGCAACAAGAGGAAAAAATACGATGATGACCTTTATTTGGCGGTGAACGCAGCAGCTCCTGATTTGGAAGTCCATCCAAACGAGCCACATTGGCTGAACGAATTCAGTGGAGTATTGAGGCACATTTACGGGCCTGTCACAGCTGCCAAAACAATCTACGAGGATGAAGAAGGTTATCTGATCGTCATCAGCCTACCGTTTGTTGATCTTCAGCGGGTAAAAGTGTCGTGGTGGAATACTCTCACACACGGAATCATTAAAGTGTCGTGTATAAGTACATCAAGGACGCCATTCATCCAGCGATACAACCGCACTTTCAAGCTCTCAGATCCATCCTCGGAGCACTGCCCACCTGGCGAATTCGTCAGAGAAATCCCACTCTCAAACCGTATTCCTGAAGATGCTAACATCGAAGCTTATTATGATGGTCCTGGAACGGTGCTGGAGATACTGGTGCCAAAATTACGAGACAGACCAGAAGAACATGAAGTCCGTGTTTGTCTTCGGCCTCACCATGGAGGTAACGACCTTAAGCTTACGTAAAGAGACTGGTGTTGAAAGTTTCTGGTTTTCATGGATGTTTCTGTGTTTAGTGGCATTGGTGGCTTACTATGGTGTAGTAATGTGATATGCTTATGATTTATGTTCTTTTCAGAGGTCCAAATGGTGTGGTTTTTGATCACCATGCGTATGGCTAGCTTTATGTTAACTGTTTTGGGGCATGGAATTATATTTTGAATTATCAGCTGATTTGTCATTCCATCTATTTTGGTTAGTACACTTTCTTTAGTTGGAAATCTCACAAAAATTCACACGCTACTAAAAAAAAATATGAATTTGTGCGTATGTGTCACCATATTATTTTTAAAATGTGTCACTTTCTATAGTGCAAATTTCTATTAGACGAGGTCAATAGTTTTTGGCAACCACAGTTATGCATATCAATTATAGTCAAGTCTTTAGATCGGAAAGACATATTGAGTATAGGTATTGATTACAAATGAGTTGCAAAAGATCTGAGTTTGTATAGTGTAGGTATTGATAACAAATGTGTGCCAAGGAGCGGCGATGAATGGTGATAAGACATGATGAGGACGAGGAGGCAATGAATTATAAGGACATCTTCCTATTAATGAATTTTCTTCCTCTTTTCATATAACCATGTCATTTTTCAAAAAGAGAAAAACTAAAAAGTGCTTTTTCTTTGAATGAATCCAGCATAAACTAACTGTTTTTAAAAAATTAACATAGGCATAATGTGAAATCTAGATTTGGAAATTTTGTGAGGACTTAATAATTTATAGGACAATAAAAAGACTACCACAAATAATTTTAGAAAATGTTGAACAAACGAAATACCCCTCGATAAGAGAATAATATAACATTCGTTGGCCAAACAAAAATTCATAAGGTAGATAAAATTATAAGATATAACCAATTGACAAAAATACCCCTTGAACAAAATTGTTATCAGAAAGCAAAAAATAATTGAAAGTATCAATAGAGTTCACTAAGACAAGCTTAGTCGACCTCTTCAATCTTGGGACCAGCGCTGCTACCACCAGAAGGAGGAACATCATCATCCATGGGAGCTTCTCCACCAGCTCCCTGATACATCTTGGCGATCACCGGGTTGCAGATGCTCTCCAGCTCCTTCATCTTGTCCTCGAACTCATCAGCCTCCGCAAGCTGGTTTCCATCGAGCCATTGGATGGCCGACTCGATCGCATCCTCAATCTTCTTCTTGTCATCTGCGGGCAGCTTTGAGGCAATCTTATCATCCTTGATTGTGTTCCTCATGTTGTACGCATAGTTCTCCAGCGCATTCTTTGCTTCCACCTTCTTCTTGTGCTCTTCATCCTCAGACTTGTACTTCTCCGCCTCCTGAACCATCTTCTCGATCTCGTCCTTGGAGAGACGTCCCTTGTCGTTGGTGATGGTGATCTTGTTCTTCTGTCCGGTCGTCTTGTCCTCAGCTGAGACGTTCAGGATACCATTGGCGTCGATGTCAAAGCACACGGTGATCTGAGGAACTCCCCTAGGAGCCGGAGGAATGCCAGAGAGCTCAAACTTTCCAAGCAAGTTGTTGTCCCTCGTCCTCGTTCTTTCTCCTTCATAGACCTGGATCAACACGCCCGGTTGGTTGTCCGAGTAGGTAGAGAACACCTGCTCTTTCTTAGTAGGAATGGTGGTGTTCCTGGGAATCAAGACGGTCATTACACCTCCAGCAGTTTCCAAACCGAGGGAAAGGGGAGTAACATCGAGAAGGAGAAGGTCCTGGACCTTCTCGTTACCCTCACCACTTAAGATGGCAGCTTGGACGGCAGCACCATAGGCGACAGCCTCGTCAGGGTTGATGCTCTTGCAAAGCTCCTTCCCATTGAAGAAGTCCTGCAACAATTGTTGTACCTTGGGAATTCTGGTGGAACCACCAACGAGCACAACATCATGGACAGTGCTCTTGTCCATCTTGGCATCCCTCAGGCATTTCTCCACTGGCTCCATGCACTTCCTGAACAAATCCATGTTCAGCTCCTCGAACCTAGCACGAGTAATGGTGGTGTAGAAATCAATTCCCTCATAGAGAGAGTCAATCTCAATGGTGGTTTGGGCAGTGGAAGAGAGGGTTCTCTTCGCTCTCTCACAAGCTGTTCTCAACCTCCTCAGAGCCCTTGGGTTGCCACTAATGTCTTTCTTGTTCTTCCTCTTGAATTCCTGAACGAAGTGGTTCACCATTCTGTTGTCAAAGTCTTCACCTCCCAAATGAGTGTCACCGGCGGTGGCCTTCACCTCAAAAATACCCTCCTCAATTGTAAGAAGAGACACATCAAAAGTACCACCTCCAAGATCAAAAATCAGGACATTCTTCTCACCAACACTTGTTGCCTTCTTGTCAAGACCATAAGCAATGGCAGCAGCTGTGGGCTCATTGATGATACGCATCACGTTGAGACCGGCAATCACACCGGCATCCTTGGTAGCTTGGCGCTGGGAATCGTTGAAGTAAGCTGGGACAGTAACCACAGCATTCTTAATGGCTGAACCAAGATAGGCTTCAGCGATTTCCCTCATCTTCATCAAAACCATAGATGAGATTTCCTCAGCAGCAAACTGTTTCTCTTCACCCTTATAGTTAACAACAATCATTGGCTTTTCACCAGGTCCGGGAATAACACCAAAGGGCCACAATTTGATATCCGCTTGAACAGAAGCATCAGAAAACCGCCTCCCAATCAACCTTTTAGCATCTGTTCAAATAATGGCCATATGGATAATCAAAATGATGCAGATATATGTGTTGTAACTTTCTAAAATATAGATAGCATAAACAACCGTTGATACAAGCATCCAAACTCTAAATGTACCACAATTACTATTCAACAGCTTACGAAGCAACATCACACTACAATAATAGGTATAAATAATATCTCAGTGAAAATTCTTCCAACACAAATGAGACAAGAAACTCAGTAAACATGACCAATGACAATGCCTAAAGTTAATTGCTAGCAGTATTACATAGTCTTGATTCAACTATTCATAGTTTGATAGATCTCATGCATCTACATATAAATACACAAACACAACGATCACAAAATATGTACTCAGAAACGAGTGCGTAAAGGAAATTAAATCAGATCCAATACAAACTTGTAAAATCAAACCTCACTTAGACTTCAGTTTAAACCAGATCAAATTACTCTAGTAAATGAATGAACAAACGAGATAAATTAATTCAGGACCCAACTTTACTGCAAATCAAATAAATACAACCTACATTATGAGCTAGATTTATATACCGGGATACGTTCAGAATCCATTAAAAGATGCACGATTCAAACCAGTTTAAAGTAAAAAAACATGTGACATTTTCGCTAAAACTTAGATCTACACACGAGAATCATGTAAAAAACGATAAACAAATTATTTAAGGCAAATATAGTATCAGGGGAGCAAATCTCTTACCAAAGACGGTGTTCGTCGGGTTCATGGCCACCTGATTCTTGGCGGCGTCACCAATGAGACGCTCCGAGTCCGTGAAACCAACATAGGACGGCGTCGTTCGGTTACCCTGGTCATTGGCGATGATTTCGACACGGTCGTGTTGCCAAACGCCGACGCATGAGTACGTCGTTCCGAGATCGATCCCGATCGCTGGACCTTCTCCCTTACCGGCCATTGCTATACTAAGCTAAATTGCAGATCTAAATCGAGAAAAGAATGCGTGGTGTAAAATATAAATCCAAGTCGAAAAAACTAGGGTTTATTCATTGGAGAAAGAGAGATGAGAGGCGCCTTTTTATAGTTGCGCTCCAGTTTTTTAGTTCGCCGTTTTAGGTTCCAGAATGTTCGATAGAACCCTGGTTTAACGGCAGCCGTCGGATTGAACGCGGGCGGTGACAGATTAAGTCCAGATTTTGAATCTCCAACGAGATATATATATATATATATATATATATAGGTAATATTTTATATTTTTATTTATTCTACTATCTTTGGAATATTCTTTTCTTTAATTTAATATATACAATAGTTTTTTGAGATTTTATTTTCTTATTTTATTTATTATGATGTACTATATCCTAGTTTAAAAATAAAATTTTATTTTATAAAAATTTAAATTTTGAGTAAGTTTTGTGTGAAACAATCTTATGTCATTAGACCTACACTTATTAATAAAAGTTTATCACTTTAAAAAAGTGAAATTTTTTTAATAAAAATTGATAATATTTTTGTTAAAAGTTATTATCACTTTTTTAAAGTAATAACTTTTTATTAATAAGTGGCAGGTCTCATATACGTTATTTTCTAAAATTTTATAATTGGAATCTGATATATTATGATAGATAAATATTTGTATGAGATTGTCTCATGACATGGTAGTTGATATCTATCATTTATTAATAAAAGGTTATCATTTTCAAAAATTAATAAAGTTTTAATAAAAAGTGGTAATATCTATCAGTTTTAATAAAAATATTATTACTCTTTATTAAAATTTTATCATATTTTGAAATAAAAAAGTATAGATCTGACGATATGAAACGGTCTCACCTAAATTTACTCAAATATTTTTTTCTCAATAAGTAAATAAAAGTAAATATATATTTAGTTTCCATATTATTTAGGGTGAGTAGCACAATATACACATTTTCAACTTTTAAAATTTTATTTTATCAACATCTATTTTAAAAAAAAATTATATCCACTTCATAATATAACCCCTATATACCTATTGATAGGCGAACTACTCGAGATTAATTATGAGATTAATTGGTCAAGGCTAAGAAGGTCGCCGACCTGCTTAGAAGAGACGTCTCCAGCTCTGACCAAAGTCAACTTGGAAAAGCTCGCCCGAATACCCAATAACCAAGTCAAAGGGCTGACCAAAACCAAGAGAATGAATCTCGCAGGGTAGCTCGCCCGCTTATGGGGAAGCTCGCCCATATCCAAGGAGACCAAGCTAAAGTCCACCCTTACGCTACTCCGAATTAACACAAGGCAATGAAGCTCGCAAGGAAGCTCGCCTAGGTCCGAGGCAAGGACATTAGTTATATAAGAAGCAAGTAGTGAAGTAGTAGGACAAAGCAGTGTAAAGGAAACATCGTGGTGAGCAAGGACAAGTGTCAAGGACACTTGTCAGCACCTAAAGCCAAGTAGGCTCAAAAGGTGCCACCTCACCACATGCATACCTATAAATAGGTCTCACA
>JAPKLY010000358.1:453691-476432 GCA_026898435.1 Prunella vulgaris | reverse complement strand
CGTGGTCAGAGGAAAGAAAGAAAACCAGATAGTCATCATCATATCAATTATATTCGATTGGTTTACCGAGGGTAAATAATGTAATGATTTTCAGGGGGTAATTGGAGAACTTTTCCTTTAATTTTATGACTGAGAAATTAAGTTGGGGCAACTATATATACAAACACTGAAATTTTTTTGGTACTTGATATCCGGGGCAACAAATATTAGATTTTACATGAAATGGTTAATGATATATGTTGTGGCATGGTTTCGATTGGACCTTGGACCTTGGACCCTGGGCCAAACAACCTTTTTAGGCCCATTAACTACCCATTTTATAGCTTTTTCCACAGACCAGTAACCAGACCTAAGTTCTGATCAAGAACAGACTTGCTCAGGACAAACATGTCGGTTGGACACGAGCAAGATCGGGTCACAAAAGTCAACCGAGCAAGACTGGAATTTCCCAACTAGACACAAACTTTATGGCTCGAGGAACAGGAACTCTAAGGAACATTGTAGGATTTCTTCCTTAACGTCCCGTGAGGAATCGAGCTCCACAAGGAACCGCGAGTAACCGAGGGTGAGTGGCGCCAAGAGATCAGGGATAGAGTGATAGAAGATTTGTTTTGACACACTAAGGTCCACCATGAGGAATATTCGGTGAGGTGACATTTTCCCATAGACCAAGTATAATCATTGAATAATGGAGAAAGGGGGGCACACATCACTACTAATGGTCTTGGGACCACATGATATGTACCTAACAGACACCACAATATACAAATAGACCAGAGAAGGGCATAAATAGACAGTTTGTATACAAAATTACTCAGCATACTTTTGCTCTCAAAGTAATGAAGAACACACAAAATAAAGTCATAAACCTTGCAATAAAATGTTTAGGCAAATATTTTGTTATTTACAGCTTTTATCGACATTATCTCACCATTCCTAGTTAGGAGCTAACCGCTCTTAATTTTGGGAACAACAATATAAATTATTTTTTTATTTTTTAATATTTTAAATAATTATTGTTAATATTCTATTGGAATAGTTGTGGCATGATTCTGATCGTCTAAGGACCAAGCCCAATGGTCGCCCAAGTATCACCATTCTCTAATGCCCAACTAATAGCTCTCCGAGCATCATTGAAGTCCGAGGAGCATCACAGATGTGGTTTCGAGCAGGTCCCCACTACGACCAGAGTATTTTCGACCACGAAGCAATGAGACACGTCTAATCCTAAAAATTGTGTGAGTTGTGGAATAAAATAAACAATAATGAAATTGTAGGATTAGTTTTTAACTAACTACAAAATGAAGCAAAAAATAAAATAAAGCAACTAAATATGAAGAAATCAAGGATTAATCTAACTAACACGAGAGTGTGAAGGAGTGGTAACATGCTTCGGGTGAATTCTATTATGTATCAATCACAGTCAATTCTCCAACAATTCTGTTGTGAAAGTTATCTAATAAGTGAGCTAGACATTACTGTCATTTCCAACACCCTAATAGTCTTGCTCTCAGTTTCTCTCAATCCTAGAATTCATTACTATCAAGTAAATAATCTTATCCTTCTCACTCAACTCTCGTATTGTAGTAATTATGACTCAATTATTCATCAATAGAAATTAAAGCTCTAAGTATCTCAATGACCTATTAAAAGGACTCATTTCATCAAAATACCTACAAAAAATTGAAGACACTAACTATAATGGTTCATAATTATTCTTCACCCTAAGCAAAACGTCTAACTCATAACTAATTAATAGGTGAATAAGAATAAATAAAAACAATACGCATTAATAAAAATAACATCAATTGATCAAAGATGAGATAGATATTACCAGAAATAATTAAAGTAAAAATTCGCATAAAACCTAATTAAAACTTGAAACTGAATTAAACCAAAATAACAAATAAAATCCAAATATCCCAAAACAAGAACTGTAAATCAGCAATCTCCCTATTATAATGTGTTCTGCAAATATCAAAATAAAAATAACTAACTCATCCCTAATTCCTAAAACATACAGCCAATCTAACCTACTCCATAAATCTACTGCGTACCGGTCTTGCGTGAATAACCCCAAATAAATGTGTATCCCCCTCCTGACAGTAAACGGGCCAAAGAATATGTATATCCCTACTTCCTTAATAATGCCAAATGGGCTTAAAAATAAAATGCTTCAGGCCCATGTTATTGGCCACTGGGCTCCTCACTTGTGTGAGTGACCCAGGTTCGATTCCCTTTGGGAACGAATAGGAGGGAGATATAAGGTTGGCTTGGAGATATGAGTGTATAGAGAATTGGTGAACTAACTTCTAACCACTAATAACTAACATTTACCGATAAAAAAAAAATATCCTGATAAAGACACTACTCATTAAATAAATACACTGCCTTTTAAATTCCTAAATTATTATATTAATTTTTCTCTTTCCCTTTTCTCTCTTCTTCATTTTCACAAGTTTGCAAATAAAACAGACCTCCTCCTTTCAATACACTTTTCAATACACTCCAATCTACACCCAAATACACTCAATTCTAGTAAGGACGTTATTGATTCAAAATTGTCTGTTTACAATAAAAAAGTTTATTAGCCTAAATTAACAAAGAAATACATATTGAAGAACCGCATAACAACACACAAAAAAAGAGAGAGATGGGAAGAAACGACAGTTTTAAGAGAGTTATTTTATAAACCCAAATTCAGAGGTAAATTTTATCCTTATCTCTTTCTTTTTTTTTTGAATTAATTTTGAATGGTAGTTGTGACTTTGAGGATTTTTACAGATCTGAAATAAATATTCCTTTTTACAGATCTGAAATAAATATCTCGGAATTTTTTTTTAAAAAAAAGACATATGTTCAACAAATTTATTCGGACAAAAATAATTTTTTCGGTTGATTTCTTCGAACAAAACATTTCAAAAAAATAATTGAAGATACTAAAGTTTTTCGACTTTTTATTTCGAATATTGTATCAAAGTTTGATTTTTTTTTTTGAAAATTACACACAATTTTAGAAAATCAGATTTGAAAAATGTTATTGTGATTTTCAACATAATAATTTCTACAACGGGAAAATTTCCAAATTTTGATACTATTTTTTTTTCTTTTTTTCCCTAAATATTTGTATAAATATATTTTTTTAAATGAAGTTTTATTTTATTTTTTCAGATTCCGATAGGTTATGCACCGGTTTTTGTGGACGCGACAACATTAGGATTATGATAGTGGAGAAATATGGATAGTAATTACGATTTTAATTTAAAAGGTAATATAAGTCTTTTAAGATGCAACTTTTTTTAAAGTATGGTAGTGTATTTATGAAAAAGGCTAGTGCCAATCACCTGGGCCAATGCTTTATAACAACTTGAGCTTTAACATTTAAAATTAATGCAAATTGGCCCAAATGGTTTTCTCCTTCATACCGGATTGGGGCGGTTTCTTGCGATTGCTGATTTAGGAGTTGATTGTGCGACGGCGGACTGGTGGAGTGATGCGGCAGTCTTCGATGCTTCCAAGCAGCCCTCTTCCAGTGAACAGAGGCGTCAATTTTTCGGTGTATGCAGTCGTCGGCTGTGAGCGCGGCCTCTGGTGCGTCGGTTTCCAGAGGATTGGCGATGGCGGCAGCGGCGCGATTTGCGTTTCCAGGTGGCGCGACGCAGAGGCTGGGCTCGAGGCGGTGTCGTCGATTGGGACGACTTCAATCGACGGGCAGATTTCGGGCGACAGTCTCGGCGAGAACAGAGGTTTGGCGATCGCTGTTGCTAACCCGACAGAGGAATTGCATCTTCACTTCCAGGCGGCGGTTGAAAGGTGGTCTCTGCTATTTCAGTGGCAGGTGGTCGGCGGGTTCCGGATGCGGCTGTGCTGAGTGCAACTAGTGGTTAGAGGTGTGAATAGGGGTGGAGGAAATATCGAAAATACCGATATACCGCACATATCGTATCGAAAAATGTCAAATTTATCGAAATTTTTGGGCAGTATGGTATCGTATAGATACGGTAACAGTATATAAATATAGAAATTTCGTTATACCGCGATATACCAAAAATTTCATATTGAAAATATTTCAGTATACCAAAAATATTTCGGTATATCAAAAATATTTCGGTATACCGAAAAATTCAAAATTAGGGTAATATGACACTTTTTCAAGTAAATCAAGCACAATGGATTTTCAACAAAATAAATATTAATTAAGACCTTAAATTCATACAAAATTCTAGAAATTCATCTTAAAATGAGCACAAATTGATGCAAATATTTCCTTAATCAGAGGCTCACCGAGCATCGTAGCAAACATCGGAGACAACATATGTTTAATCCAGCTCCGAGGGTGCTTGGGCCACCTGAGTGGACTTATCGAGGAACGAGCAGACATGCCCGAGCAATTTATCCTCTGAGCATTGCCAGAGCTCCTTCGAGCAACCGAACATCCGACCAACAAGCACATATAAAGATCTTAGAAAGGAATCAAATTTGTTAGGCATGTTTCATAGGTCTGAAAATAGGACGATTCGGTTAAGAGGATCTTACTATGTGGCATTCCGCTATTGGCTAGTACACGGAATAACAGCTGTGTTCAGCCTCCATCATTCGAGTCGCAATCCAAGGCTATGAGAGCCTTTGGACCACTGCCACATAAAAGATGTTCACCAAATTAGCATCCTCAACCTATAAATACCAACTTTCAAGAGCTTGCAATATACATTACATTTTCACACTTATTCTCCATGTAATTTATAACAACTTCTCTTAGCTTCAACATACATAAATTTCTTAAGTCTTAGATCTTGCAATAAAAGGTTAGACAATCTTTGGTATTCTTACTGTGTTTTAGCATTTACTTTGCTTGATTTTTGTTACCTATTCAACAATATTTCATAAATTATTATAGGACTAACATGAATTATAACTATTTATAATTTAATATATTAAAAATTTTAAAATAAATTTATAATAAATTTATCATAAAATATTTTCATATAAAAATTTGAAAAAATTCAAAATTCTTTGAAATTGTAATCGCACAAGAATACAAGGTTATCCCATGTCTTATTCATATCATTGAGCGAAAAAAATATAGGGTTAATCACTAAACTTTAAATAAATCACAAATTTTCATTTAATTGTAATTTATTTAGAACTTTGAATAAATTAGTAATGACTCACTAACTTAGATGAGTTCAGCGTCTTTCTTCCATCAAATTAGTTATTGCAAATTAGACTTTTGGGTGGCCCTCCTATGCCTACTGCAATTAATTTAGAACTTTTGAGTAATTAATAATGACTCACTAGCTTTAAAAATTAATTATTGCAAATTAATTTTTTGGGTGATCCTCTATAGGCCCATGTTGTAACTTGATTTGCCAACGTGACAATTTCTTTGCGTAAATTATTTTTTTGGATAGCTTGTCTTGTATCACGTCGGCAAGGCAAGTCATATGGCTCACAAGTACAAAGGAAGATGCATGTGGGTCTCATTCACAATAATATTAAATTTGATAATATATTTGTACTTATCCAATATTTTAAGTTAGATTGCAATTAAGTGAAATATGGTGATTCAATTTGCAAATAAGCGAAGCATATCTATGAGGGAATTTTGGATGAAAATATTCATACATTAATAATTTGAGAATGCTTATTTTTAAAATATATATAATTAAATTGAAGCTCCATAAATTCATAAAATAATAATAAAATAAATGAGAGTTTATGAGTTTTTGTACGAGGATTCTTTCACTATATATGAAGAGTCAATTTACCAGTCTGTTGTACAAAGAAATTTGTAATTTCAGTAGATATTTTTGTATAATTTGATATTCGACTTAAAGAACGAATAATTTGAAAGACGCATAATCCATTGTCCACTAGTGAGAGACCTTATTTCAAGTCAGAGTAAAACTCTGTTTGAACTGACTCATATATTTTAGGAATTAATTACACTTTGTGAGCTTTGATGATAACTAACTCTAATCTAATTTAAGGTAATCCTAATCAAATTCAAACTAATAAATGGAAGGAAAAATACACATTTTTGTCCTATAAGTTTTGTTGACTTTGGTTTTCATCCTTTAACTTACCAAAAATTATGGTTTTCGTCCTCCAATCGTCTATAACCAGTTATACAATCGGTAATACATATGTGGATCCATTTTTCTTTCTTTTTTTAAACTAAATACTAACGTGGGTTATTTCGAGGGAATTAGGTCTTGACAAAATACACTTTTAACCGTAAATTCCCTCCCAAATACCGTCCAATACTTACATCCATAGAATCTTCTGTCCAAATTTATTTTTGAATATGATGTACAAACCGTGCAACGAAACCACAATGACACTTAATATTGCGCTCGAAACTCGTTGATTCATACGAATTTCTTTAAGACATCCCTCTTCCTTTCCGTACAGTGAGTATGTGATTAGGGTCATATTTGCATCAATTTATGTTCATTTTGAGATAATTTTACAGAATTTTGAATGCATTTAAGGTCCTAATTGTTATCTATTTCGTTGATAATTCATTATGCTTGATTTAATTGAAAAATTATCATATTGCACTAATTTTATCAATTTCAGGTTTAATTTGAATAATCAGCAAATGTGCCAATCCAGTAGGGACCACAACTCTATACACTCCAGCCTTGCACTCTCGCCAGAAATCAGTTAAAGGGAGCCCAGCAACAAACACACACAGCCAACGCGTCTCAACCCACAACTAACCGCCTCTATTTCCGAATCACGTCGCACAACACTGCTCACCGCCGTAAATCCGAGCCCATCCGCCAGAAATCCGCCTCGCAGCCAACAGCTCTGTTCGTCGAATCACACCAGCAAGCCGCTGCAATTCTCGCCGGAAAACCTCTCAGCCGTTGTCTTCATCTCCATCGCCGGAGTTCGACCCAGCCAAGCCACGAACGCAGTTCGTCGCCGCTTCCGTTTCAGAAGCAGCCGCCGCTCGCCGATCTACCTTCAGCCTTCGCAGTCTTAAGCCTCATCGTCGGAATTGATATTCCCAGCCTCCAATTCGCCCGTCGACAACCACGACCTCACTTCACAATCACCGATCGTCCGTCGCCGCTTCAAGCAAAGCATCTCAGTCCCTGAAACCCGTCCGCCCACTCTGGTAATTGGAAACGTTGAAATCATTTGAGCCCAAGTCCATTTTATGATTTAAGCCCACACTTCATTTTACTTGGGCCCAGTTTTCAAGTTTATTTACAAAGCCCATATTGCTGAGGGTTGAAGGGGAAGTACGTATTTATATTCCAGAGGGATTATCAGAGGAAATCATCTCGCCACTAGGGCAGTAGTTTAGTTTAGGGCAGTAGGTTTTTACGCGATTAGGCAGTGGTTCTGAGAATTGATTTTTTGACGTACAGTAGATTTTCGCAACTCATCTTTGGAGAGAAAACATTACTTTGGTTTTATTATTTTAATTCGTGTTTTAGGATTTCTAGTGATTCTGATTGCCCTGGTTTAATTTCAATTTGAAGTTCAGTTTAGTTTTATTTAAGTATTTTCATTCAATTCCTTTTTAGTAGTCTTTTTCTCAATCGTTTCACATTGATATTGTTTACATGATTTTGAATAGTTTACTCCTTGTTTTGAAATTTAATATGCCTTTTGTCTCAATTAGTTTAAGTAATCTTAGTCTCATTTTTAGTTTATAATGTCTTCAATGATGCTTTTTTTCTCAATTAATCATGTTCATCTATTAGTTATGATTTAGTCTTTCTGCTTTGGGTGGAATTCACCCGAAGCGTGCACGATTTAGTTTAGATTATTAGTTTAGAATTCTTGCTTTATTTTATTTTTGCTTCATTTTGTAAGTAGATAGAAACTCAAATCCTGCATTTTCATTCTTGTTTATTTGATTTCAAGACTCACACATAATACTTAGGATTAGACTTGTCTCATTGCTTCCCATGGATTCGATATTTATAACTTGGTCAGCTTACCACTACACGATCCTCTACACTTGTAGGAAAGTGCATTTGTGTGCGAACACAAATCGCTAGTCAGTATGCGCTCAAAAGAATTTAGGCTTTTGGATGTTTTGATTTAGGGATTTTTGTTTCTTTTTTCCCTAATTCTCTTTAGCCCCAATGCCTAGATTTGATCGACTAAGGTTTTGATTTGAGAGAGAATTTACGGTTAATCCTGTATTTTATCCATCAAGAGTTAATTCCTTCTAAATACCCCCACGTCAGTATTTCACTTAAAAAATAGAAAAAACTTATCTACATGTGTATTACCGGTTGTGTGATGACTGGTTATAGGCGGTTGGAGGACGAAAACCATAAGTTTTGATAAGTTAAAGGACGAAAATAAAAATTCAAAACTTAAGAGGGTGAAAACCATAATTTTTGGTAAGTTAAAGGACGAAAACCAAAGTCAACGAAACTTATAGAACAAAAATGTATATTTTCCCTAAATGGAATGAAATGCCTATGTTGGGAGAAATCCTAGCAGTCCCTGCCTTGGAGGCGAGCTGCGCTCAAATCCACTCGTTCGCTCGATTAAAGGCATAGTTGCGTGCCGCCCGTGGCGCTGAAGCTAGATATTGGGTTTAAAGGGATTGATTGTACTACTCATACCAACAAGGTGCATCTTCTTTTCTAGTGCCCATTGTGAAAGAACTCTAAAGTTAAGCGTGCTTGGCTTGGAGCAATTTCATGATGCGTGACCCCCTGGGAAGTTCTCAGAGTGTGTGCGAGTGAGGACATAAGTACGCTAGAAAAGACCCGTGTTGATTTGCGAGGATAGTACATCAGTTCTACTCAGTGTTACCGATCCTACAGCCTAAAATCTGACTAAAAGAGATATTTATAGGTGTCTTGGACTGATTATGCAAGGACTTATCTAAAAATATAAAAAATACTACCTCCGTCTCAGGGGAATTTGCACCCCTGGGATGGCACGTGGTTGAAGAAAAATATATTTTTTAATAAAGTAGTGGTATATGGATAAATGTATATAAAGTTTTTTGAGTGTGCACGCAAATCGATGTATCTCTTTTAAGTACTGTGCAAATTAATTTGGCACAACCCAAAATAGAAAGTGTGCAATTTGGTTAGGGACGGAGGGAGTACATTTTTCCTAGAATACACCTAAACGATTAATACACCCACGATTTGAGCCATTTTCACTCGATCGAACGAGTATATTTCACATGAGCAAAGTGTTTTCCCTCGATCAAAGGAAGATTTTCGCTTGAGCAAGGCACTTTTCGCTCAACCAAAGTCATTTCTTGCTCGTTTTCTTCATATGTTAGCTCTAAAACTCTGATTGAATCGATTTTTTTCATTGCAATTCTCTTTTCAGTTTCTTTCAGATGGTACATGATTTTCACCATATGGATTGATCAAATGAATTTATGATTTATCGAACTAGCTTGCTTGTTTTTCTACCCTTTTGCCTCATTTTTCGTATTAATGAATATATAGCAATTAGTATCTTAGTTGCATTCAAAACATCTATAAATCTAATGAAAATAAGAATGAATTTGATGTAAATATAACTCTAATCAATTATTATATATTTACCTATATCATTAAACTTTTAAAACTTAAAATATATAGATAAATGTGTTCCCTTGATGAAAAAGACAAATAAATACAGTAAAAAATCAATTATTTTCTTAATAAATATCATATATTTTGAATTGGTGTTTGTATTAGTTTTTCAAGCTGAAACATATGTACCACGTGGAGTGATTTGAGAATGTAAACAGTAAAAATATATAGAAGAGACGGAAAAACAAAATATTCTTCTGTCCCATAAAAATTTGCATATTTTTTTTATTTGAATATTTTTTACAAATTTATGCACTATTAAAAAAAATCAATTTGCATGCACACTAAAAACCTATAAACATATTTATTCATATACCATTTTTTTATATATAAAATATATTTTCTAAAAAATGTGTTACAAATTTCTTTCGGGAGGGACCATTGTGACAGGGAAAAGATAAATGAACAGGGAAACTAAACGCTCTTAAAAGCTACTATCCCTCATAGGGAAATTAGACGCTCTTCAAATTAAAAGCTTTTATATGAAGAATATACTACCTCCGTCCCACGAAAGTTTGCATACTTTCCTTTTTAGTTTGTCCCACAAAAATTTGCACACCCCCAAAATAGAAATATTCCTTTAAATCTCCACCTTTAAAATCTTTACCTCACAATCTCCACCATACACATTCTACTCATTACATTTTTTCTTAAAAATCGTGCCCCAAAAAGTACCGCAAACTTTTGGGGAACGGAGGTAGTACAAGTTAAAGAGTGGAAGAACTAATAAGGATTTGAGAGAATATCTAAATATTTATGTATAAAGTAATAATATAAATTGGATTATATATGACTAAAATAGCAATAACATTTCATGTAAAGCCGAAGATATTGAGCATGAAATTTTTAAAATTTTCATTTTAAGAGTACGAAAATACTGTAAAGAGATCACTAATTTATCAGAAATTGTCATTAATTTAATATTAACGATCGGTCACCACGGTCACAATAATTAAATAAAAATTATTATTTTATTGTAATTAATAATTTTACGATTGCCCGTAGATGGTGGTTAATTTTTATTTAATGACCATTTTAAGCGGTCGCTAAGTTCACCCAAGCGGGTCAATACCTGGGTAAATTAACGACCGATTAGCGACTACTTAGACGGTTGCTATTTAGCGATCAACACAAAAATCGGTGGCTAAAATTTTACTACCGCTAATACGTTTTAGCGATCAAAACACGCTATTTTTGTAGTGCTTGTGAACGAGGAAGGAAGTATAATTTTGTAAATTTAATGTGTAAGGTGCTATTAATTAATATGCTAAAGCAACTTTTGATTTTTGACTTTTTTAGAAGTGTTCCTATATATCAACAGTGAATGTACTACAAAGTTCAAAGGTGTGGTGTAAACAAAATACTCCTTTAATGTCACATTTTATATATCTTTAGGATATTAATTAGCACCTTAATTATCATTTGAAAACTGCAACTTAGATGTTAAATTTTCAGCGAAAGTATTTATGCTAAACCTCGAAGTGCTGTTGCTCTATAATTCGCTGATGAGTTCTTTTCATTCCTCTTATATATAAGAGCTGGTTCATGCAACTTGTTAATTCATCGCTCTGATATTGTTGTAATTCTGAAACAATATTAATGGCTTTTGTAAAATGGGATCCTATTATTGCAACTTATCTTGGGATCTTCTTCTTCATCGTATCCTCCTCCGCCGACAAAGGTTGAATCTGATATTTCGTTTATATATGCTTCATTATCTTTAAACATATAATATACAGAGGAAAAATTAATGACTGTATCCAAGTTTAAGTGTACATTTTTATATATTGATAAATACATTATCTTTATATTTCAGCAAAAGAGAAACTCATTATCATTGTTCAACTTATAAAATGTCACTTTTAAAAATTTATATATTTCATGTAGTAATAATAATAAATATATACACAGCATTTGATATGAAAAGGAGAGCTCATTTGATATATTTTAACTAATGTTTAATGATGCCAAAATCAGTAAATAATGGGTTAATTATAAATCATAATCATGTTTGCTAACTATTAAAATTTTGGCTCTGTACTTATAATCAGCACCATATTCATCTTTCGTAAAAGATGCGACATCAGCACCGCAGGTAGGGTACTATGACTACATAATCATCGGAGGTGGAACGACCGGCTGTGCACTGGCGGCAACACTCTCCAGCTCTGCAAATGTACAGTTGAAAAATTAATATAAATGAATTAATATTATACTACGAACTTTAAAAAATGAGATAGAATTCTTTCAGGTACTACTCCTGGAGAGGGGTGGCCTTCCGTACAACAACCCCAACGTAACCCATGAATCGGGTTTTCTTGCATCCTTGATGGACACTTCCCCGGAATCAGCCGCACAACAATTTATCTCAACTGACGGCGTTCCTAACCAGCGTGCCCGCATTCTGGGCGGCGGCTCCGCCATCAACGTGGGATTCTATTCGAGGGCGGACGGCAAGTTCTTGCGGGAGGTGGGGTGGGCCCCACGGCTCGTGAAGGAGACGTATGAGTGGGTGGAAAGGAAGGTGGCGTTTCGACCCGAGGTGATTGGGTGGCAAGCAACGGTTAGGGGCGGATTGGTGGAAGCCGGGGTGTTGCCGTACAATGGATTCTCGTATGACCATTTGCAAGGGACCAAGATTGGGGGTTCCATTTTTGATAAGAATGGGTATAGGCACACTGCTGCTGATCTGTTGGAGTATGCGGATCCAACCAAGATTACTGTTTATTTATATGCATCCGTTCACAAGATCCTGTTCTCCAATTTACCAGGTAATTTACTAGTTTTTAACTGTAAAAAAGTCATTCATTGATAAAAATTGCCATACAGGAGTACTCATTATAGTTTGTTTTGTATATGCTACGTGTGATTAATTGGTAAAAGCATATATACATGGATATATATTGCAATTTGCAGGGCAAAAACCCAAGGCTAGCGGTGTTGTGTTCAAAGACTCGAAAGGCAGTAACCACATAACACTCTTGAACAACAATTCAGCGAGTGAGATAATTCTCTCTGCTGGTGCACTCGGGAGTCCACAGCTGTTGATGTTGAGCGGTATTGGGCCGGCCCATCATCTCAAGGCCCATGGAATAAATGTAATATTGGACCAACCAATGGTGGGTAAGGGGATGTCCGATAACCCAGGGAACGGAGTCATAATACTGAAAACTCTCTGGCTAAGGTGGCGGGTATAAAAAATGACATCGGCTGCTATATTGAAGCATTAAGTGGACAGTTCGGGTCGGGTCTTCTTTCCGCTAATCAAAGCCTCTTTCAATCAGGGATGATTCTGGAGATGATGGCCCGACCCTTATCCACCGGGTATTTGGAGCTCCAGAGCAATGACCCGAATGAGAATCCAAGAGTGACGTTCAACTATTTCCAGGACCCGAGGGACGTTGAGGTGTGTGTGAAGGGCATAGAGATCATCAGGAGAATGGTTCAATCGAAAGCCTTCTCCGAATATCTATATCCAAACACCACCTTCGAATCACTCATGAAGTTAATGTTGGAACTAACTGCAAGTAGTGAGAGAAAGCAGCGGATCGTAGGAGGAGCTCACTCCTGGCAGCAGTTTTGTGTAGACAGTGTCATCACCGTATGGCATTACCACGGGGGGTGTCAAGTGGGCCGGGTTGTGGATTCGGATTACAGAGTGATGGGTGTGGAGTCGTTGCGCGTGATTGATGGTTCCACCTTCTATAACTCTCCCGGAACTAATCCACAAGCTACTCTCATGATGCTTGGAAGGTACATGTTTTGATATGATTCAGAGTGTGTTTGCTTACAAGTATTAAATTATCTATCATAGTTTAGTTGGCGTTTTAATTATCCTAATATCTATGTTGAGATATTGCAGGTATATGGGAAAGAAAATTTCGCAGCAGCAGCAGCACTGAGAACAGTATTGGAGATATGTGTGCCCCAACCCCAATTGTTGTCTTAGGTGACTTAAGTCCATTACCTCTTAATTAAATTTCTCAGCACGAATTTAAATAGTCTTTTCTTTTAATTAGCTGAGTTGCCATGTGTAATATGTACTCTCTACTTTCTATAGGAATTTACATTTTTTGGGACGGTAAATTTTTAAAAAAAAATACATTATATATATATTAAATAATGGTATATGAGTAAATGTGTGTATAGATATGTGAGTATACACACAAATTAGTGTTTCTTTAATAGTGTAAAAATTTGCATGGGACATCTAAATAAGAAAAGTGTACAAATTTATATGAGACAGCGAGAATATAAATTATTATCACTGTATTATACATTTTAATTTATTCTAATGATATAATGTTACAAACAAACCCAAAAAAAGTTCAGATTTTGTGATACATGTTAAGAAACTGAGAGAATCACAATAACTTATAGATACTGACTAAAACAAAAGCATATGTCAATCCCTATATTCGTATATACTATACTGTTGTAAAATCACTCCAGCGATTTGTTCGGAGAACAGAGAAAGATGTACTCAGTTATCCCGGCGGCACCGCCCGCATGTAAAATCTTGTAATTTGATCCCAGAAGGACCCAAAAACTTCATAAGACTTAAAGAATCAAAGCTAGAACAAAATCAATTACTTTGCTAGAAATAAAAAAGTAATAATCAAAAGAAATAGCAATTGACTGAAAAGAAATTAAAATAAGAATCGTATATCACTTCACAGAAAGTTAATAACCAATGCAAAAAACAGGGAAAACAAAAAAATCGTATCCATGAACAAGTATAGTCTCGTGTCAGTGAACTCTGTCACGCTCCTGAGCAACTTTCGTCGACTGCGAAGACAAATTTACTCCCTGGCCCTTCTTCGGATCATCCACCTTGCCGGCGGTGTCACGCTTATTTATAGAAGCAGGCGACCCGCGAGAGAGGTTCCGACGGAGAGAGTCGGGGCAGAGGAAGTCGAACGGGCAAAAAACAAACATCCACATGTTTGGTTTTGATCGAGTAAACTGAGGGAAACGGAAAACTGGATGATTTTCTCAGATTAAATCAGGGAAATTTGGGGGAGCTGTGATTACTTTTGCTGATGAGGAAGCTTGGGGGGGAGGGTTATATGGAGGAGTGTTACACGTCTACAACAAAGATATTAGAAATCATCTAAAAGATTTGTATAAGATTTTATAAGATTTGTTACTTGTTAATGTTTTAGTTTTTTAGATTTATTATTTTCTTTGTTCTAAAATATATTATTTCCCTAATAATTTTATGGATATTGATATGATTTTTATGGGAAAAATAAAATCTCATAGAGTAAGTTTTATACAAGGGTGGGTAGTAAAAAAATCAGCAATCAAACCTTTTTTTGGCGGCCTAAACATCTAAGCGGCTGATAGATATCACGTCGACGGCCTCATATAATCTTTTTTAATTCTCATATATATGTATATTTTTTAAAATTTTCTCTATCCTCATAAACTTTAGCTTTTAGAATTAATCACCTTATATTTTAACCTTATCCATTAAAGAGTATGTTTGCTATAAAGCATAAAATATATATTATATCTCCTTATAAATATATAATCTCTGTTTATTTTCATTCTCATTCATATGTTTAATTATACTCTCTTCTTCTCAACCTATTCTGTGATATCACAAAAACTTGTGTGCATGCAAGTGCATACTATGCACTTGCTTTTGGGTCGAATTTGGGCCCAATTCGATTACAATTTTAATTAAGGGCCGATTTCTTCACTAATTTAATAAACACGCGGATCCTCCATATCCGTTTTCGTTTTTGTTGGATACTATTTTTACTTCAGCTTTCAAATCATTTCCTTCTCTCTCCCACGATCTTCTCTCTTTTTTCTTCTCTGGAATATCAAAATTCTCTCTCGCGATTCCATTGTCGACGGTTACCGAACTTCATTTTGCGTGATATCGGTTCGTTTGTTGTTTTTCGAGGTTTGTTTGTTGTTTTTCAAGTGTATCCACATGTTTTTTCACTGTTATTTTATAAATCATGGAGAATATTTATTTTTTGAGTATTTAGATGTGTTTTTGTTGTTGCATGTTGTCGATTTTATGGTTAAATCATGAAGAAGAGAAAGAATATTGATTCTGAAAATGTTCCAAAGGAAAAAATTGTCTACCATCGGCGGATATTTCTGAAATTGTCTGAAAATGTTGTTAAGGATATTGTTCCTTACGTTCCTGCTACTGATAAACCTCAGAAGGAGTTGGAGAAACAATCTTCTATTGTTTCTGTGAAGAAGGAGAAGAAATCTGATAAAGTTAAAACTTGCTGTGAAGATTGGAATCAAAAGTATGTGTTCCTTTTTATTTCTGTTTTGTTTTTATTCTTTGTTTTTGTATTTTGTTAGAGTATTAATGTTAGATCACGTTTTAATTTATAGTATTAGATTTTGTTCTTTGTGTATTCATGTTTTAACTTAGGGTATTATTTTTTGTTCTTCATGTATTCATGTTTTAACTTAGGGTATTATTTTTTGTTCTTCAGGTATTCATGTTTTAAGTTAGGGTATTGTGTTTTAATTGGGTATTTATTTTTTAACTTAGGTGTTGATGTAATTTTCGTAAGTGCGATAATGTGGCTATAATAACATCGATTACATCAATTATATGCTGAAATAGAAGTGTATGTGAAGTTTTATATTTAAGCAGGTGGGTCGTATATATATGTAAGCACGTCGTTTAAGTAGCACTTCGTTAGGGGGTAAATTTTGTATCCTCTATTCAAATGAATTCGGTTACATTATAAAGAAAATACAAGCTGCTGGATCGTCACCAGCCTGCTTCATCATAAGCTGCTGGTCAGCAGTCTGCTTCACTAGAAGCTGCTGAACAGCTACCTGCTTCACTATAAGCTGCTGACTCGTCACCAGCTCAATAACTGGTGACTCGTCAGAGCGTTCTTCGATCTGGTTCTTTCTTCGTGCTCGATCAATTCTTCTAGACAAATCAATCCGGACTTGATTAATTACATTCTTAAGCACGCACGTCGATTATTTTATCAACAATTGATATATAATTGAAGGATTTATGTGGCTAGTTATACTTAGGAAATCACTCAAACATTAGGGTATTTATGTTTTAACTTAGAGTATTTATGCTTTAACTTATGGTATTTATGTTTTAACTTAAGAATATTTCAATACCTGTAGTGTAGTGTACAGGGAATTTATGTTTGAAGTTAGGGTATTTTTTTTTTTCATTGGGTATTCATTTTTTAAGTTATGGTATTGTTTTTTGTTCCTTGGGTATTCATGTTTTAACTTAGGGTATTGTTTTTTGTTGTTTGGGTATTAATGTTTTTACTGAGGGTTTTTGTTTTTTTCTTTGAGTATTTATGTTTTAACTTAGGGTATTAGTTTTTTTTCTTTGGGTATTCATTTTTTAACTTAGGGTATTAATTTTTTGTTATAAGGGTATTATTTTTAATTGGTTGGGTATTAATTTTTATTCTTTAGGTATTAATACTTGTTCTTAGGGTATTTTTCTGTTTATTTTATTAATTTGTTTTTTTAAATTTATGTTAATGTATTTTTATATCTTTATTTATTTGTTATATTTATAATTATATTGTTATTTGTGCAGCAAATTTGTAACGCAGTGTAGTCCCGGTTCATTGGCTCTATTGATTGGATCCTTAAATGATAAACAAAGAGAAGCTGTTGAGTCTATTGGGTTTGGTGGTTTACTTGATTTGAAGATTACTAAAAATTTTAGTAAAGAAATATTTTTATTTTTAGTAGATAATTTTAATGGAAGCAGTCTGATGTTTACATTGGATCAATTTAGGCATTTTTCAGTTAGTGCTGATGATGTATATGATGTTCTAATGATCCCAAGGAATGAAGGCAACGATGTTCCTGTCTACTCAAGGTCAGATGATTTGTCTGCTTTTACTTCTTTTGGGGAGAGGTATGGTATTGCTACAAGAACTCAGATTAGGAAAATTCCTCCTATTATATTGGAAAAGTGTGGTGATGGTGGTGATGATTTTAAGAGAATGTTTGTTCTCTATTCCTTATGTTGTTTTCTTTGTCCTTCTGCCAATAGAACTATAAGCTCTTTTTTTTTTAAAGCATTAGAAGATGTTGATAGTATTTCAAAATATGATTGGTGTACATTTGTATTGAGGAGGTTATGTGAATCTGTTTTGACGAATCAAAATAATGGTGTGAAGAATATTAGTGGCTGTGTTGTTATTTTGCAAATTATATATTTGCATCGTTTGAAGTGGAGAGGTGTGTGTCAGCCTAACTCAATCCCATTGATCAAGCATTGGACTAATGAGAAAATTAGGGAGAGGTGTACACAAGAGGCTCTTGGTGGACAGTATGGTTCTGGTGAATTAGTTGTTGATGTTTATCCTTTGTCTATCAATGGAATCCTGAAGAAATCAGAGGCTCAATCAAAGGCTCATGAGAAGAAAAAGGTTGGTGATGATTCATTTGAGTTATGATTCATTCATCTTTGGGTATTAATAAATTTCTCTTTGTGTATTAATCATTGGCATTTGAGGTATTTTTATTTTCTCTTAAGGTATTTTTTTTATTCAATTGGTATATATTTCTTTTCTTTTTTTGTAATTTTATTTCAAGATATTAAAGGGCTTTTGCAGTCAATTAAACAAGATGCAAGAGATTTTTCTTCGAAATTTATGGTTAAGCTTCAGAAGCTATTGGATTACATTGACAATGCGAATTCAAATAGCTCACAGTTGGAATCTACGAGTGGATCTGATGTTTCAGAAACTCAAAAAAAAATTATGAATCCAAAGCTTTATCGTTATGTTGATACACTTGTTAAGTATGTGACGATGATGAAGGAGTTGGCTTCTTCAGCTCCAAGTTTTGAATTGCTTACACCTGAGAAAGTTGTTTATGCAACCAATTTAAGTGGTGATGAAGATACTTGGTTTCCTAAGGGGAATTATGCTGATATTGTTGGAGATGGTGTTCATCTTGAGAAAGGGAAATGAGGTTTTGGGTAGAGAAGAAATTGATAAAGAAGGTAATGTGGGTTTGAAGGAAGGGAATGTTGAGGGTTCAAATTTAGAAAAAGTTTATTAGGGTAATGAGGCTGGAGAAGAAAATACAGTGAAGGGAGGTAATGAGGCTGGAGAAGAAAATACAGTGAAGGGAGGTAATGAGGCTGTGAAAGAAGGAAGTGATGGGGGCAAGGGTGAAGGAAAAAATGTAGAAAAATAAAGAATTGACAGTTTGAATGATCAACTTGATGTTGAGAATGTACCAATAGGAAGTGATGAGGGCAAGTGTATTGATGTTGAGAATGTAGCAAAAGAAGCAATTGAAGGTGTGAATCAAGGAATTGATGTTGTGATAGAAGTAAGCAATGCTGACAATGCTGGTAAGGTTGCTGAGGTTCTTTCGGAGAAAGATGTTGAGAAAAGTGTGAAAGGAAAGGAAATTGTGATGAGTGGAATTGGTGAAGGAAATCCTGTAGAAGTGAATTTGTTACAGTTAGAAAGTGAGGTTGATGATTTCTTTATGATCCCTGTGGAGGTTGATGTTCCTGTGGAGGTTGAAGAGGATTTGGTAGGGAAGGTTCTGAAAAAGTTTGAGAGAGTTGGTGATGTCTCTGCTGTTATTGATGTTGGTTAACATGTGAAGAACAATACTTGTATACCCTAAGAGTAATATATTTATACCCTATGAACAATATATGAATACTCATTTTGATAAAATCTGAACATCCTAATAAATAAAAAGTATTATATATTTCAACAATAATAGTATTAGAATACATCAAGAACAATATATTAATACCATACCTTTTCCACAGCATTTGCTATGGCTAAATCTTGGTATGTGAATATAGTCTTGGGGCTTTTATGTCTCATTGATTTCTTGAAAATCTGAAAAAGCTACTCAAATGTTTCTATCTTTTCATCTGATATGAATGCACAGCCAAACTTCACATTTTTCCAGTGATTGTTTATTCCTACAAAAGGAGCACAAATGAGGTTGTATTTGTTTGTTCTGTATGTGGTGTCAAAAACCATCACATCTCCGTAGATTTGATAATCTTCTAACATTAGAGAGTCTCTCCAAAATATACTAGAGAGTCTTCCATCTTCATTCAACCTAATTTTGTAAAAAAAAAAAAATTCATTTTCTTAAGATTCTTGTTTTTCTATAATGTCAATTAGGTTACTGGCATCTCCTCCTTTAATTTGTTCTATCTTTAATCTGTTCACAATGTTGTAATGATCCTTCATTGTGTGTCCTAAATTTTCTTCACCTCCAACTTCATGTGACATGTATTTATATGAGTCTATTATTCTCATGCCTGATTACAGCATATCCTCTATAACCTTGGCTTTTTCTGCTGTAATTTGTCTTTCAGAACGATGTAAATGGCCCTACTCAGTCCTAGTTAACACATGATTGTGTTCTATTTCATGTTGTACAACTTCATATGTTCCTTCATTAGTTCTCCTGATTAGCATTTTAGCCTTGCAACATGTCCTCGTAATTCCAATACTCTTTTTTCTTTCTGATGTTCCAGTGCTCGAATCACTATTATCCTTTCTTAATCCAGAACTAGAACAGACGAACAACTTGGACAATAATATACGTTCATCCCCCGCAGAAAATCTGTTTGTGGATTTCCTAACACTGAATCCCAGAGAACGTGCATGCATACAGTATAATTTATACATTTTATCTATTGTATCTTTTTCCACACCAAGTAAAGAACCTCTTATATCCCGGGAGTCTGCTCTAGATTCTAATTTAGTATAGAAAATAATTTTATCAGTATAAATAACAAATATAAATTACCTGAATAACAAATATATAAAACCTTACTTTATTAAATAAAATTTCAAGTACAATTATATTGGTAAACAAATATCATTTAACAAAAATTGATGAAGAATTTATAAATACCCCAAGAATTCTTTATCAATACCCTTATTGTAGTTTATGAATACCAGTAGTGTAGTATATCAATACTCTAAGAATATTCTATGAATATCTGAACTTTAGTTTAGTAATACCTGAAGTATATTTTATGAATACCCTAAGAATAGTTTATTAATACCTATAGTTTATTCTATGAATTCCTTAAGGATATTCAATGAATACCTTAAGAATAGTAAATCAATACTCTTATATTAGTTTATTAATACATGTAGTGTAGTATATTAATACCTTAAGAATATTCAATTATTACCCTAACAATAGTTTATCAATACCCTTATAATATTTTAACAATATATGTAGTGTAGTGTATGAATACCTTTAGAATATTCAATGAATACCCTAAGAATAGTTCTCCAATATCTTCATAATATTTTATGAATACCTGTAGTGCATTTTATCAATACTTTAAGAATATACAATGAATACCCTAAGAATAGTTTATCAATACCTTATAATATATTATTAATACATGTAGTGTTGTATATCAATACCTTAAGAATATTCAGTGAATACCCTAAGAATAGTTTATCAATACCTGTAGAATAGTTTTTAACAACCTCATAAATAATATTACTAAAATTATTGAAGTACCTTCTTCGTCAATATTTTGTTCTTCTTGAACTATTAAGATGCAATCATCAGTTTGCTCTTGTTCTTCTTCTGGTTCTTCTGCTATTTCATGAGTTTCTTCTTCTTCTTCTTCTTCTTCTTCTTCTTCTTCTTGTTGATTTGTATATATATCATCATCTGCGTATAATAATTTGAGAAAGATATTAGTAAATATATATGTATATAAAGTATTTACGATTTATATCTGTTTCATGAGAATCGACCATAATCACGTTTCTTCGATTACAATTCTCTCTCAACTTGTTTAACTCCTGTGTAATTTCATTGTTCGCACACGTGTATTAGGTTAAAATCGGGTTAGACCCGAATTTTTAAAGAATCCGCGAGTTTTTTTATGTTTGGGCCGAGTTTTTTAATTGGGTTTCAATTTCGGGCCCAATAGCAAGTGCATGGTATGCACTCGCATGCACAGGAGTCGCACTCCTGTGATATATATTATTTACATAAATTATTTGCATACCTAATCACTCTCACTAGTTAGTTCACCAAATTTCAATAACTTCTCTCACTAAAATGAGAAGTTCAGTGATCAAGTGAGTTACCTTTGCATTTATGCATTATCACTATTAAAAAATTAAATATATTTTTATAATATTGATAATATATATAAATAACAGTGAATATGCATAATAGTTAAAAGGGTTCATTTGAAATCGAATTTACAAGAGGTCTGGATCTAGTCCGTAATATAATTTTAAAATTAAGATATAATTCAAATCAATCTAAAATTTTGGAAACTATTGAATTTTTCCGCTAAACTTATTGTTAAATTGTTCTACATCTTTGGGATATGTTTTTAAGATATAATTTATTATAAATATTGACAATACTTGATTATAAAATATATTAGATATATATTTGAGATATATTTTAATGATAAATATTGATAAATAATTAGAGTTATATTGAATATATCTTTTAGATATATATATATATATATATATTGAATATATCTTTTTTTGTTATGGTATATGATTCAATACAATTTAAATTCTTATGAATTTATTCAGGTTTAGAGATACTGTTAAGAACAGTATAACACAGGAATATGATATTCCTGAGAATTTAGATCTATTAAACAGATGGACTATTCCAAAAATTGAACCTAAAATGGTTTATAAATTAGGAACTTTTGAAAAGTTAGGTTTTAAACAAATTGTTAAAACCACTGAATCTTCTATTCCTCTTCATGAAGAAGAAATGGTTATAAAATTGCTTAGCAAAAATGATATTTTACCTTTTAAAAGAACACATAAATTCCTTCATATTGGATGTGTTCAAGTGGCTTTTAGGCCTCTTACTTTAAAAGGATTACCAGAAAGTTTTCTTGCTACCCTTAGGGATGGCAGAAACCTTAACTGGAAACAATCTCTTATGGGGATAATCCAGTCTAGTCTGGCTTTAGGACCCGTTTATTTTGACGCTTATCCTAACCTATCGCTTTCTTTATCTGACAGCAATATTCTTGATTCTTTAACATTAAATGTTAAAACTCATGGTTATAATTATATACCTGGTACTGAGGTCATGTGTATATGTTACCGTATCTATTATAAACCTCTGTTTACCTTAAATCCTATGTGCAAAAAATTTGAAAATGA